>PVIY010025367.1:0-36846 GCA_004026745.1 Myrmecophaga tridactyla
GGGGACTCAGGGGAGTGAAGGTGGCTGGAGAACCAGAGGGGCAGAATTTCACAGGGTAACATCTCTGGAGAGCTACAGAGGGTCTCCCCAAGTGCTCAGCCAAGTACTGATCTGTGGATGCTTCTGAACAGAGCATCCAAGGTTGGAGAATCAAACCCCCAAAGGACTAGAGGAACCATCCGCAGATCTCACCCAAGGTTAGAAACAGCTCCTGTTCCCACCAGTTAGAGAGGAAAACCTCGTAACTCACGGGGCTTCTGGTAGAGTGCTTATAAGGGTTTTGCCTCAGTAGTGTGGTAAAATAAGTCCCAGACTAATTCCTTCTCCAGATCTGTTCATTCTAGTGATGGCTACTTCAAAACTTATCAAGTTGTACACTTCGCATATGCTCAATTTATTATTTGGCAATTATACCACAATAAAGCCACTTTAAAAATAAAGTGCCACAAACTTCTTTTCTTTAGTATTGTCTTAGTATAAATGTTTCTGTCCTTTTACTCTCATCCTTTTAGTGTTCTATTTTAGGAGTGTGCTTGTAAACAGTTGATGGCTGCATTTTGCAGCATTCAGTAGGCACTTAAATATTTTTTGACTGTTCAATAGATAAACCCAGTCTTGTCATCTAAATGTTTGATTAGTTTAGTTCATGTACATTCATTATGACATATTTGAGTCCATTTCTGATATTTTATTCTTTCAATTTCTTCCATCTCCCTGTCTCCCTTCCTCCTTTTTCCTTTCTCCCTTTGTGCCTTCCTTTTTATTGATCAAGATCATTTTTTAACCTTCATTCCAACCTTTTCCCTCCCCTACACACTCTTGTTTTGTTGGTTATCTTAGAAAATTTAACATTTTTAACTTGAATTGTAAGATCACATAGTGTCTTTACTCTCCTCCCCTAGAATACAAGGACATAACTCATGGTGGCTGGGTTCCAGCAGGTAGAATGATTTCTCATTTTTTTCTACAAAGCGCCCCAGGGCTGTACCATTTTACAGAGACTTTCCAGCCCTCAGAGGCAGCACGGATTCCAGCTCTCAAACTGCAGCACAGCAGACTTGGGGCCGGGATCCGAGGGGCTGCTTCTCCTCCCCTTCACTTCTCCCCGAGAGCCGCAGCTGCGCTAGGCAAGTCTCCCGCCGGCGTGCTTGCTTTTCCCTCCTGGCTCAGCCAGCCAGGCTGCTGCCCTTCAGAGATTGCAGACTTCTGCAGTGCCCTCTCATCCGATTCCCCACCCGCTTCGGGCACCAGACTTCATCTCCCAATCCTCGCCTGAGTGCCGCTGGCCTGTTTTCCATAAATTCTTAATTAACCAAAAACTCTGATAAATTCCCCAAGCTTTCTGGTTAATGGTGTATTGGCTTACAGTGCCGGTTTGGGATTCAGATGGTCTGGGTTCAAAGCAAGGTTTTACTACCTATTGCCCGTGACCTTGTGCTAATTAAAATCCTCGTGCCTCAGTTTCCCCACATGTCAAGGAGAAGGGAAGGATCATAGCACCTGTCTCCTGGCGTTACTGTGGGTATTAAATGAGTTAATACATTTAAAATGCTTAGGCCATTCTAGCTGGTGCAGTCAGAAGGCAAGCATTAGCTGTTACTACTGCTACTATTTTTGTGCTTAAAGAAAATGTTATAAAGTTATATTGCTTACTATTCTAGAAAGCAGTTAAAATCTTACAGTATGAATGTTCTTAATACAGAATTTCCAACTTTCAAGTGACATTACATAGCTTATTCATAGCTGAAAGCAAATAAATGGCTTCCTTATTGGCAACTAATAAGCAATTAATACCCACTTTTTCTCTGTGTTTTTCTACCTTTCAGAAAATATTATCTCTTGAGGCTGATCTTCAAAGTCTATTCTTCAATGGTAAATGATTTCCACATGTTGATGGAATAGCAGATTCTCGTTTACTAACAAGGTTCTCTCATTAAACACAGAAAGTGTGATAACATTGGTTTTTGTTTGTTTGTTTGGTTTTTGTTTTAGGGCAAATGCATGTCAACAGCCAGTTTCTTTCCCTGAGAATCAGAAACATTAGTTTACCTACCTGACTCACAGAGCAACCCTGCCTGCTGGATCGCTTCACTAATGACAGTTAAATAAAATAATTTCCAAGGTCAAGCCTTCTCCCCAAATAAGCGACGTCGCATTTCTTAAGTACCTGGTGAATGAAGCTTAGTGGTCGAAGCTGCTGCTCTCTTAGGAGATAAAACTGTGGGTTTATTAGCATCTTGATCTTTTTGTGCTTCTTTCTTTGTTCCTATATATAGTAAAAAAAAGAAAAAAAGAAAGAGAAGACTAGTTACGAGACGGAAGGAGGAGCATAAGCAGTTTGTGGAGAGGACGGCTTAAGTAAAGGCAAGCAGAACACAACAAAGTAACTTTCGGGCGACGTGTCGCTATGGGCACAGCCGTGCAGGGGAGGCCACGCTGTCCCCAGCACAGGGGTTAAGCCTTGAGTGCCGGCCGCCAGCGCTGAGATCGGTGCCATCCCAACGACCCCGGGAAACCACCCGGGAATTAAAACTGCACTCTCCACAGCCACCACCTCCGGGTGCCGCCTTTCTCTGCCCACACACATTTTCAGAAGTCAGGGCAGGGAGCTGTGGCTGAGCATAACCGCCGACGGCTTCAGCAGGCCGAGAGCCGGGCCGCTGGGGACAGGGTCTGGCTGGAATTAATGTCCCTGCAGCTGCCCCCCCGGATGACCCAGAGAGCCGTGGGCTTCTCAGAGGTGGCGGAGGCTCCGCGGGGGCTGCCGCTGGCGCTGGGCCCGGGAGAGCGGAATCTGGGTGTGGGGATAGCTAAGGACAGGCAGGCGCACCCCAAATTCTGGCCGGGGGGCAGGCGGGGCATGCTGCGCTTTCTCCCCAAGTGCGCTGGGCACAGAAGGTCATCCCCACATCCTCTCAGCCAGAAAGTCACCGAACAGGGAGTGGTGGAAGAGAGAAACGGCACCGATGCAGAAGCACCCCCACCCGCACACACGCCAGCACCCCACAGCCGTTTCAGAAACAGAGCTTGGTTTCTGGACCATGCAACCCCCGCCCCTGCCCCCACCAAGAAAGGTCTTCAATTTGGTGTTTATGGTTCTGGATCTTTTTCTGGGTATTTATAAATATATACACTTATACAAAAAGTGTATGGTACAAAAACACTTTTATTAGTCAAATCAATGAATCAAATCCTGCTATTTCTTTTTCTTAACCACATTTGTGAGATCTTTTGTTTCACATCAGTATATTTAAAGGTCTTCTTAAAAATGTCACATTTTCTTAATGGGCAAAGATGTATCATAATTCATACAACCATCCTTCTCTTGATGAACATTTAGACTGTGTCCGAGTTTTCGCAACTGAAACAGTTAAACCTGTTACAACAGACAGCCTTGTTTCTTTGCACACGTGGACTGGTATCTTTAGAGGACGGATGCCTAGAAGTGGGTTTACTGGATTAGACATATGCTACTTAGAATCGTGTGGATACAAACTGGTTTCCAAAGGCTCGGCTGATTTCCACTTCCCACCGGCATGGCTGAGAGCACCTCTCTCCCCATGGCCCCCCACCCCCAACCTTGACGTTTCCATCATTTTAATTCTTGCCAGACGCTAAGAGTCTTTCCATATTGATTATGTGCTTTTCTTTCTTTGTGAGTTGCCTAGTTATACCCTTTGCCCATTTGTTTCTTGATGTGTCAGAGCCCCTCAAATAGTCTAGATATCAATTGCTTTCTTGTTATATTAAGTTATATATTCCTGCTTGTCACTTATTAAATTTATTTTATAGTAGCTTCCATTGTACTATAGTGTTGAATTTTTATATGCTCAAATATATCAAGTTTTCCTTTCTAGCACTATTATAGGATATTTATCCAGATGTGTGCAAACGACTGTATGTGCATGTGTGTGTTCGATATTGGAGGGAGGGGTCAGTTCTAGAGATTTAGAGAGGTAGGCCTTTGGATCCAGCCTCCCTCTCTTTCTTCTTTGGTCTAATTAGCCCACCACTCACAGCACTCTCCCAGGCCTGCCCCACCCACCTTCCACCTGCCTTCTTCTTCTCCTGCCCACACAACCATCATCATCATCCTCTTTGTTTTACTTCCCTTGAGCACATTGTTTGGACCTTGCTGTTTGGTTTAACTTCTCCAAAGCCTGAATTCTCTGCCGTCATTTTACCCCGTACTTTCGTCCTACTTTTAATATGCTTCCTGGCCTTCAGTACTGCACAGTGCAGTAAATGATTCCACCCATCGCTCCCTGTGCTCAGGCCACAAGAACCAGGAGTCATCCTGACTGATTTCTTTGCCCTCCCCACCCTCAACCCCCAACCTTCAGCCCCCTGCCCCCACCCCCCACATTTAGTCCATCAGCAAAACCTACCGGTTCCCTTCTCAAAATATCTCCTAAAATCTGATCACTTCCTATCACTTCCCTCTGCCTTTGAAGGCTGAGCCTCCATGGCCTCTCTGCCTCCTTCCACTGCCTCCTACTGGTCTCCGCTTTCACACCTGCCCCTCTATAGACCATTCTCTGACAACAGAGGGTTAATTCTTTAGGAATCCAACTTAGAGCAGGTGGTTGAGCATGATCACCAAACAAGACATTCAGAGTGAAGTCCAAACTCCTACACAGCCGACAATGCCCTACGAGCCAGCACTGCCCAATGGAAATACAAAATCAGCTACTCATAGAACTTGAACCTTTCTAGTAACCACGTCTAAGAAGTAGGTAAGGTGAAATTCCTTTTGGCACCCTCTTTCTCTTAACCCAACAATCTGAAATCATTTCAACACATCACCGGGCCCCCTCCATGTGCTCGGTCACCACACACGGCCCAGCCACTTCACTGACACACTGACGTCCCCGCCCCCACCTTGCCCCTTGCTCAGAACCCTTCTGCTGCACTGCCACCAGCCCTGTCCCTCCCACATGCCTCGCGTAAGCCCCCTGCAGGGCACGTTGGCTTGGGCTTCCTCTGCACAGAATATTCTCCACTGGTAGAACTAAGTCCGGCTCATCACTCATTCATTCCATCTTCTGCACAAATGCTATCACTCTGGAGCGAGTGTCTGATGCTCCAGCTGAAGCAGCTCCTTCCTGCTGACACGCTCCCCGCACTGGCTTCATCCGCCCACACAGCACTCAGCTCACCCTAAAAGCAGAGCGACGCCCACACAGCACTCAGCTCACCCTAAAAGCAGAGCGACGTGCACAGCTGTTCATTGTCAGTCTTCCCCTCTGGGCCTCAGCCACAGGGCCACAGTCTTCCCTGGACATCGTGGTCACCCAGCACACGCTCTGGCCCCGCCCCGGTGCCGCGCCCTGCCCAGGACGGGAGGCTGGGCGGAAGGCGGGACCGCGGGGTCCTGAAGGCCCAGCTGCCCCCCATTTCTCTGCAACCACAGGCATTCCCTCAGTCACCCAAGCTAGGGCTCATCCCACTCTTATCTCCTTCCGTCTGCTCGGATACAGAACAGATACAGAATACAGAATACAGGAAGGCCTTGAGACTCCCAGGAGCTGAGAAGCGAAACTTTAAAGGCCAAAACTTTCACTAAACGCCACATTTCATACTTTAAAGGAAAATGAAACATGAATATTTATTTAGCCTTCCAATGTTTTGCAGCCAGGCTTCATGGGGTGCAGTTTGACAGCCTCTATTAAAAATTTAAATATTTATAGCCTTGACCTTGCAAGTCCACTCTGAAAAAAAAAAATCTGTGCTTTGAAACACTCTGAGTGTGCAAAGGTATATGTTCAAAGGTGCTTATTATGTTATTCACAATGATAAAAAATATATAAATAACCAAAATGCACACTGGGGTTAACTAGGTTACGGCAATTCACACTACGGAGCAGCATGCAGCCGTGGAGAAGAACGAGGAAGCTTGATATTGTTCTGACATGGAAAGATGTTCACTGTAAATGAGAAAAGCTAGTTGAACAGTATGCATGCCACTACTCCATTTTTACAACATAAAATCTTATCTGTATTATGGTTATAAGTATGTAAAGAGAGCTGAAAGGCAGGCAATGAATTTTTAACAGTGGTTTCCTCTGGGCAGTAGGATTGAGGGCTTGTACTTTTTATTTTAACATGCTTTTTCTGCTTCATTTCTATTTTTTATAGATACAGTACTTTTTTTTTTTTTTTTTGCATGGGCAGGCCCCAGGAATCGAACCCTGGTCTCCAGCATGGCAGGCCAGAATTCTGCCACTGAGCCACCATCACACCACGCTTAGATACACTGCTTTTTTCATAATAAGAAATAAACAGTAATAAAAGGGCAGGAAACAAAACGAAAATGAAAAGAATTTAGCTGATCCATGGAAGGGTAAAGCAATAAACCTGTCAAGTGCAACCAATCCTAAGACTTAACACTGAGTGAAGGCTTCACCATCCCTCCCCTACGGACTTCACTCGAGGACCCCAGCGAGGCCTGGGGGATTCTCACGTGGTGCTGGGAATTCTTGGTGGCACAGAAAACGACAGCAGCCAGGACTTCCAGTGCTTTCTGCAGTCATCGTGCTATCTGGGCTCAGCTTCAATGCATGTTATGAATACCATCAGCTTTCATTCAACTCTCTTAAGATCTCCAGTACCCAGAGAGCTCCAGAAATGTTTGAGGATGCAGAATTGCTCACGTGGCTTCTGGTCTCACGGTTTTCCGATCGCAGCCTGGCCGCCCCCTCTCAGTCTTCTTTGCTGGAGCTTCCTCCTTTCCACACACCTGAGCAGAGCTGGGGGCTCCAGCACTCGGCCTCAGCCTGCTCCCGTCCACGCTGCTGAGGCAGCCCGTCCCCCACCTGCTCACGGCTCTGACCATCTCATACTCTGTCTTTTTGTGATGATGCCCAGATGGGCCCTGACGTCTCTCCCGAGCACCGGACCTACCTTTAGTTGTCAGCTAGACACTCCCACGACTAAACCATCAGCCTCCAGCTGGAACTTGAGGTCTTCTCTCAAACCTGCTCTCCTGCCTGCCTTTCTTTTCCTCCTCGGTTGTCCTCCTGGCCACTCTCCCTCACCTTCCCGCACCCAATCGGTCACCAGATCTTTCTGTCTTTTAAGAACCTGGCCCTTTCTTCATCCCCACTGTTTAACCTCAGTTGAGTCCTCATCCTTTCCTGCTGGGACAACTACAAAAATCTCCCAAATGATTCCTCCGCCTTCTGTCTTACCTCCTTCATCTCCAGCTAACTCATCTTCCTCCCACTGCCAGAAAAACTTCGCTAAATCCGGAGCCAGGTGGTGTCGTTTTACTCTGAAAACGACAGCACCCCGAGGCTGCCGCAGCAGAGCACCAGAAACCGAGTGTGGACGTTAGGTTCAGCTGTCAGCCTGGCCAGGTGATGGTGCCCCGTTGTTCTGGTGCTGTGGACTTAAGTCGTCATGTGAAACTCATTTATGGCTGATTACATCTGCGGTTGGCTAGGCAAGTGCCTCCCACCATGAGTAACATTTAATTTAATTAGCTGGAGGCTTAAGAGAGAGCGATCAGGAGGCAGCTGAGCACAGTACAGCCCAGCCCAAGCAGCTCAGCACACCTCACCTCAGCACTCACAGCTCTGCCCAGACGTTTGGAGATGCAGAAAGGAATCACCTTGGGGAAAGCTGTTGGAACCCAGAGGTCTGGACACAAGGCCAGCAGACATCACCCTGTGCCTTCCCATGTAAGGAAGAACCTCAGATGAAAGCTAGCTGCCTTCCCTCCAAAGAACCATACATTTATAACTAAATAAATCCCCTTATAGAAAGCCAATCCATCTCTGGTGTGCTGCATTCTGGCAGCTTTAGCAAACTACAACGCTGGTGTGAAGATGAACACAAATGTGCTGTCTTCCAGTCCTGGAGGTCAGTAGTTGGAAATGTCTCACATCTAGAGCAGGCACTGCAGGGCTGGGTCCTTCTGGTGGTCTGATGAGGACTCTACTTCCTGGCCTTTTTCAGCTTCGAATGGCCACCCCTATCCCTTGGCTTGTGGCCTCCTCCTCCACTTTCAAGAAGCATCACTCCAGCCTGTGCTTCTGCTGTCACATCCCCTTCACCTCCTGCCTCCCTCTTATAAAGATGCTTGTGATGACACCAACCCTACCCCGATACCTGAATAATCTCGCCATCACAGCATCCTTGGTTCCGGGGACTAACAGACCAAATAAATGAGGAAGTTCTGTTTGCTCACCACATTAGGCACTGCCTGGCCTGTACTAGCCCCTTGTCTGGCTGACACTTATTTAGGATGTTTTTCCTGATCTTCTCGACTCCTGTAAAGACCCCACTCAGGCTTGTCTGTTTCTTTCCCCTACTATAGACTATGTACCTCTAGGGTCTGCTGTTTGGCCTGACCACCTTCTTTCACCAGCCCCGTGCTGACCTTGGGGACCAGCCCGTCTGTCCCTCTTCTTCCTCTTGTGTGTGAGGTCCGGTGGCCCTGACCCCCTGGGTCTGGAGTTGGGCCTGGGTCCCAGGCCTACTGGCCAGAGTTCTGCCCAGCCCCACTCAGACAGAGCCTTCCTGAAGAGGAAGCCTACAGAGAGGCAAGAAGCCCGAGAGATGGGAAATAAACCATCACACCTCTGTTCAAGGACCTGGACACAGACCCACCTCCGTCAGCATCGCCTCCCGAACTTTCCAGCGATGTGAGCCCAAAGTCCCCTCAGCCAGTTTGGATTAGGTTTATGTAACTTCCAACCAAACAGGATCTGAACTGCACAATGCCAGCTGGAGAAAAGAGCTCCTTCATAAACATGTGCAGTGGCTCTTCTCCAGGGGACTGAACTGTCCCTTACGCACACTGAGATTGGGCGCTGGGTAAAAGGATGGGAACAGACAAAATCCAGAGGCCCCCTGCAGAGCTTCTGTGGGGGGTGGAAGAAATATCAGCCACACTTTGACCTCAGATGAGATGTCCACAGAGTTTAATTCACAACACTGTGGCTGATAATATTCACCCAATTTCAGACAATAGCTACAGACCCAGATTGTTCTAACATGTTTCACCCCAAATAGAGCATCAAGGAGCACTCCAAAGGCCTTCGCTGACAGGGGCCATCTGGCAACCCACAAACGGTTCCTCAGAACAGAAAAGTGCCAGCGATGCTTCCCCCGGGGACCAGGACCTTCCCTGGGGAGGGGCTGGCATGGCAGCTGGCAGATGCCTCCTTTTGAATTATCTTTCCGAGCTGGACATCCTAAAAATGACTTAGAATCTGCCCATATGGATGCGTAAGGCAAAGACCAATCACACTGGGTCTGTGAGAACCAAACATGACTCTATGACAAGGGTGAATTCCGGATGAGCACATCTAACCGAAAATATTAGATTTAAGATAATAGCAAGAAGGATACTATAAACTTTCTCATAAAAAGATATAAACATATGAAAAAAAAACCCAAGGGCAATTTTATAGGCTTTGAATCTTACACATAATAGACTATAAAATCCTGCAAGTAAATCTCAGTATAAACAAGAAAAGGTAAGAAACAAAAAGCGATCAACAAACATGCAGGGTAATAGGCTTTAGCCCACAACCACCTAATGTTCTGCTCCATAAACGTGGGAAAGTATGAGCAACAGGGTGAACTTTGCCCACGGGCCTTGGACCTGCTGGGAGAGCAGGCACCTGACAATGGCCAGCTCTGGAGGGAAGATGGAGAGAAGCAGGGAAAAGAAAGAACCGCAATTGCGGCAACGATGCCATTTCTCATTATCGGATCAATGTAACAGGCAGGAGGTGGACAGAGAAAAAATGAATAACGTAATCAGGAAATAGGGATTCTGATATCCTTTATAAGACATTGAATGGGAGACATTTCAAGGTAAGGTTTATAGAGATTGAATAGATGAAAAAGAAAACATCTAGATAAGAATATCTCAAATAAAAGAGAGACTCAATGAGCTATCAATTTTTTAAAATGAGAGGAAATTTCAAAGGAGTTGCAGGGGTAAA
The DNA here is from genome assembly GCA_004026745.1 of Myrmecophaga tridactyla. NCBI lineage: Eukaryota > Metazoa > Chordata > Mammalia > Pilosa > Myrmecophagidae > Myrmecophaga > Myrmecophaga tridactyla. Next base: position 9,960 of record PVIY010025367.1, read on the forward strand.
GGAGAGGCCAAACAGTTTTGGGCTGCCAATAGTGATTTTCTTTTAATCCTCGAAAGGGATGTTGGATGTCAGTGGAGAACAGAATTCATGACGGGAAAACCTGAATGTCAGGATACACTTGAGAAGATGCGGGTTTCACTTATTTAAGGTTCAATACCCATTTATTACACACACCTGCTCTAGGGCAGACGGTGTCGCTGGGAATCTAAAGGAACGTGAGGGGAGCTTATAGTCTGCAGGACAAACAGACCCTGAAGTCACATTAAAACACAAGGTGGTAAGCACTCAGAGAGGGGCCCACAGGGATGAGGCCAGCACTAGAAGACAAGCTAATCCTGGGATAAAAAAGAGAATAATTGATTCTGAAGACTGTTACGCAGAGGTGAAGGCAGGGTCCTGAAGAAGCGCTCTTTTGGAGAAAGGCTGCGTAAGTGAAAAAGCTTTATAGCCCCCTCCCAATATGTTCTCTTATTCATTCACTTTCCAGTGCTGAGCCCACAGCAGGCCCTGTTCCCTGTTCCACCAGAGGACAGACGTGTGAGCGGTTACGGAGGCTACACTTCAACCAAGTGTATTTATCAGAAGCATCTAGAAATGCCAGTTGCAGTTGCTTCTATGGATATTATTCTACCTGATTCCCCTCCAAATGCTTTTGGTTTTATTATTGAATTTACTACTCAGCAAATGAAGAAACTGAAGGCGTGGAGGAGATATGGTGAACCTGGAGGCTGCAACCCATGTGACCAAAGGTGGCTGAGCCAAGATCAGACCTTGTGACTTCTTGCACTATTTTGACCTCCATCTCCCTACACTGCTACGACCTTGGTGAGTCCTGAGAAGTAACTTGTCCATTTGCAGCCTAGCCCCCTGCTCTCGGGAGCACCATGAATACAGGGGGAGCACGACTTGGTGGGCTGGGCGATGGGGTGGGGGAAGGGCAGGGGAACATGGATGACTATTCTGAGCTGTGACCAGAAGACCAGGGAATGGTTCAGTCATTTGTTTTCAAAAGCTTAAGGCCATGGAATCAGAGCCCAACTTGGCTCTCTTCAACTCTTCTGCTTCCAAGAGAAGTCCTTACTCCCTTGGTAAATAACCTCCCTCTCCCTCCTCTCTCTTAGGTGAATAACCATTCTCTAACTCTTTTGGAGCAAACTTCTTAAATGGTTGCCCTTATGCTCCCATCCAACCCTCTCTGGGTCAGGAGGGCTCCTTGAAACTCTCTAATGCTCAGCCAGAACTCGAAGTCCCCATGCTAGTTGAAACGCCTCTTCCTTTGAGGCTCCAGGGTGCTAGCTGGCCTGCTCTAACCCTGCCCGCTGCTGCTTCCTATTACATGGTTGCTGTCCCTCACTTACTCCTGGGCTCCATCATCCTTATGACCTCCAGGATCAGCCATCATGTTGGTAAATGTCAATAACCATGTGGGAAACTCATCCAACATCCCAGTCTTTCAATCCTTCGACATCTGAAACTCCTGCCAGACACCTTTAATCTGGACTCTATGCCAAGATCAACACATCTCTTGGACTTTGCCATCACCTGGGCTTCACCTCTGAAATTCATATATCCACTTTCTAATCACAACTTCCTACCTTCCCGCTGTCTCACTGGGCTACTTCCACTCCATAAATTCATTTCTCTAATCTAGACTACAAATCCCTTTCCCCAAACAGCTGGGCCCTCCATCTTTACCTCTTAGCCTGTCCAAGCTAAACTCCAGATCCTTTGCTTCAACCACTCTTGTCCACAATCTTGCTCTTATATCACAGAGAAAATAGAGACCTCCATGGTACAACTCTCTGCAGAACCCAACCCTAGCTTAATCCATCTGGCTGCACACTGCTGGGAAAAAATTACACAACAACATTCATGGGCCACCACAAGTTCAGTCACCAGCTGTCACTGTGGTCACAACACAGCCGAGAAATTCTTCTAATTTTTTCCCCAGCATGTCTCACATTCATTTTTTTTAACCTCAATTTAAAAAAATCAGTCATATATTTGTACATTTTCTAAAAGTCAAATTGTTTTAAACAAAACACAGCAGTATCTTGTCCCACCCCTCTTCTGACCAATTTGCACTCATCACTTGTAAACCTTTTCAGCTGTTTTTCTAGTATTTCTCTCCATATATCTAAGTAACAAATTTAAACATTGATGGAAATCAATGTTTTCATTTCAGATATTATCTATGTTTTTACTGCAAATTATGACAATGTTGATTCCTTCCACAGTACCTCCCTTACTGTCTCAATACAGTGATACATATGCCACCTTCTCACAGCTATGTAGATGTCATTCACAAGTGAGCCATTTCCTTTCTTGTACAGCCTTTTGTTTCTTCTGGAGTTAATAACTGCCTTGGTTTTCCACTTGCTTGGTTTTCTGTGTACATATTGATAATTATATCCCAAATTCTCCATCAGCGTGTAACTCTTCTCTCACAATTCTAACACGTAAGGTTATGCATCAGTTTCTTTTTTTTTTTTTCCTCTTGGAGCCATTGTTCTTAGAGCCCTCATTCTCAATTTTCTTCTGGACTGGAAATTTCTAGGACCTCTGCACGGCTGTCACCCTGGGACCTCCCATCATCTTTCTTCTGGGAAATCCCTTTAATATTTTTCTACCTTGTGTCTCCGTTTTCTGGACACTCATGTCTTCTTCTTTCTTGGTTTGCTTCTTATTTTGGTAGTGCATATTCTTTATGAGTTTCCTGAAAAAGTGTGCATGGGAGGTAAGATATCTGAGAACTTCCATGGTCGAAAATTTCTTCATACAATTGATTGACTGGCTTAATCCAGAACTCTAATTTGGCAATCATCTCCTCCAGAATTGCAAAGGCATTTCATCTTCCAGGGTTTCTCCTGAAAAGTCTGACGTCATTCTAGGTCTCAGTCTTTTGCATGTGATCTTTGGTACTCTCTTCTTTCCCCAGTGTTGTGGGAGTCTATGCTCATGTGTCCTGGTGTGGGCCTTGGCTCGTCCACTACGCTGGGTACTTGGTGGACCTTGCAGTCTGCAAACTCCCATCCATCAGTCCCGGGGGATGGTCTTGCCGATTTTCTCCCCTCTGATCTCTCTGTTCTCTTTTTGTGGGACTCCTATTTGCACTCCAGGTTTATAAGCATCCAACCTCTTACTGAACGTCTCTGTTTGGGTCTCTCCCTGGCACATCGCGCTCACTGTGCCCAACGCTGAACTACTGTCTCCTAATAAAACTTCCCTCACTCCTGCTTTCCCTATGTCAGGGCAGGCACCGTTTGCTCAAGCAGAAATGCTGATCTTGACAGTCTGTCCTCCCCTGTTTTTACTTTTCTACACCCAAAAAGACACTGTGAAATGAACGTTTTGTCTCTCTAAAATTCAGTCCACTTCTTATCAAAGCCACTGCAGCGTCTTCATTCCAACAGGGCCACTTCTGTCCTGGCAGTCACAGCAGCCTCCTGGCTCTCCCCCTGGCCTCCAGCTAACTCTGCTCCAGCCCCACCTGCAGCCCTCAGCCCAGAGGCCGGGAAACTCCTACCTGATTCGTGCCCCCGCAAAGACCTGCTCAGGTCCCACCCCAGTCTTGTGAACGCGACCTCATTTGGAAGTAGGGTCTTTGCAGATATAACCAGGATAAAAACAAGGCCAAACTGGATGAGGATGGGTCCTAATCCAATGCGACTGGGGTCCTTAAGCGAAGGGGAAAATTGGACACAGACAGACAGACAGCTGGAGGGAGGGCACCAGTGTGACAGCTGAGGATTTCCGGCAGCCGCCCCCAGGAGCTGGGAGGAAGGCATGGGGTGGATTCTTCTCCACAAGCTTCAGTCCGGCCTGCTGACCCTTGGCTCTAAACTGGTGGTGCCCGGGACTGCGAGACGACACATCGCTGTTGTGTAAGTGCCCGGCCTGTGGGATGCGGTGACAGCAGCCTTTCCACTATGCGTGTTTTCCCCTCAGACAGCATTCCTAGAGAATTCACCACCACCTGCCATGGGCTCAGGATGTATTTGGACGTAAATGGGTTAGTTATTACTAATAACTCCGGGGTAAATGGAATCAGCGTCGAGATTGGGGGCCTTCCTGACATTCCGAAACCTCTTTTCTCCTTCTTGTTTCTTCTCCAGTGCTTCTCTCTCCCCACACAATGCACAGGCACGTCCTGAGTGAGCACTGAGAAGTCACTGCACATGCAGTTTGAAACGAAATGAGTAAAGCTCGGAATAGGATGGCTGTGTGGAAAGAAAATAACCCAGCCCTCATGGGGAATGTGTCATCTATTAGGTACCAAGAAACTGTGAATAAATAATAAGCTACAGTGGGAAAATCCTTTGTATATTTGGATTTTATTCATGGTGGCAGTTTCAGTTAAGTAAGCCAAAAAAGAGTCTGGTTTATATGTTTTATTCCACTCAGTCATTTAGTTTCGCATTAATTCAAGAGCACAATAAATGTACTTTTCAGAGTTTCTCCCCCATATAAATAAAATATCCCTAACATGGTCCATTTTGTATCGTAGTAGCATCCTATGGTTTTATCCTAATGCTGCACCAGCCCCTTTTTTTCTTTGCCGCACTGGTTTCTTGACAGATTGTAAGCATTCCTTTAGTCATTCATTCAACAGGTATTCATTGAGAATTTACACTGTACTTATGGGATTAGCTGCCGGGGACGGCAAGGTGGGAAGACAAAATCCTTGTCCCCAAGTTCATCAACTAGTGGAACATGTAAATAAATAATGATAAGGTAACTCAGCAAGCCCCAGTCCAGAGATCTGGATAAAGATTGCTCTGTGGGAGCTCAGAGGTGGGTAGGGCTTCCCAGAGAAGGTCAAGTTTGGGCTGTGACGAGAAATATAAGAGCAATCATCAAGAAGGAAACAGTACTCTAGGGAGACAATTGTGTGTGAAGGTAGGAGGGGAAAGTGTGTGTCCAAGCAGAGCAGGGCAGAAGTAAGAACAGGCCAGCTTGTTTGAGTCCAGCCTGTATCTTCTCCTCTCCTCTATGACGTCCAGTTTTATTAGATCAAGGCAAATATGCTTCCTCAGTTTCCCTCCAGAGTATCCAAATTTCCCCCCCAGATCCAATTTAAGGCTAAATAAGAATACTGTTCAAGTCAATATGTTTTGTACTGTTTTATTTTGTTTTCTTTTTTATAAATAGGAAACTCGGTAAATGAGGTTGCCAGTGAATGGCAATGATCATGAATGAAAAACGAGAAAGTAAAGTGGGAGTTAAAGGCTTTTGGGGCTAATACTAAGGTATCTGGCCAAGATGACAGGCCAAGGCTCCGAAATCAACGTACGTAAATAGTTAAATAAATTATTTCCTTTTGAACAAATGATGCATTTTCACTATGAAATATTTTATTAAGAAATTTAATATTCAGAATTTTTCTCCATGGTTTAATAAATAATTACAAATAAAACACCCATGAAATTGCCACCCAGCTGAAGAATGAGAACCTGAGAACTTTACTGACACCCCAGAGGTCTGTCCCTTCTCGACCGCTCCATTCCCATCAGAGGAACCTGCCACGATGTTCTTAGCCAGCATTCCCTTTTCTTCATAGCCTTCATAGCCGCATTCACCCTTCAACAATATTCTTAGCAAAATCATGTAATCCGTTGTGTCCTGTCCTGCCTATGGCCATAGGCTGATGTCCCTGGACCAGTGCTGTGTCTAGGCAAACGGCTTTGCTTTATCTGATATTCACCAGTTAGGGTTCTTAGAGAAACAAAATCAACAGGGCATGTATGTGTACGTGTGCTCATATAAATGTTGGTTTGCATGTTCATGTATGTACATGTATATACTCATACCTATCTATCTATTTAGTAAGAGATTTATTTTAAGGAATTGGCTCCTGCAATTGCGGGACTGGTAAGTCTGAAACCTGTAGGATGGCTGGCAGGGAAACTCACATAGGAGTTGATGTTGCCATCTTGAGACGGAATTTCTTCTTTTCCCTTAATTTTTTTGCTCTTAAGGCCTTCCACTGATTGGATGAGGCCCACCCACGTCATCGAGAGCCATTTCTCCTTGACTTAGAGTCAACTAGTCAAAGTTGTTAATTGCATCTACAAAACACCTCTATGGCAACACCTATAACAGTGTTTGACCAACTGGACACCATCGCCCAGCCAAGCTGAGACATAAAAGTAACCATCACATGACATGAGAACAGTTCTAATCATATTCAGACTCGTCTAGGTCTCATCGTCCACCCCAGACACTTTATAAGACAAATACGACTCCTACTCTAAGAGGAATTTGAATTAATCTCCTCATAACATTATCCTGGAGTCTAAGTCAATGCCATATTCAGCTGTCTTTATTCAATGTCATAATTTCAGCCAATCTTTCAACAAGCAAATGAATTTACTATATTAAAAGGAGAAGAGCGTTTGGAGAAAAACAGACCTTGACCCAAATCATGGGTCAGGTGCATAACCTAACTGTGATCCTGAGAAAGTCACATTTTCTTCCTTAAAAACAGGAGAATCAGAGTCACCCGGTAGTGCTGTTTTGGCATGAGAAAGGGGTGACCCTAAAGCACTCAGGGCAGACTCGGGACACCATTCTGGTCAGTAGGGCGGGGCTAATGCTCATGGCAGTGGTGGTGGCTATCGAGGCTGTCGGGGCTGGGGCTCATCAGGCCTCCCAGCAGCAATGCAGTGAGTGTGTGGCCACTGTGGGTGAAGTCAGATGTTTGGCAAGTTGCTGGGAGTGGAGGGGCAAGGGGAGGGCACAGCAGTCAGAGGGAACAGAGCGAGGGAGGAGAGGCCCAGAAGCATGAAGAGTATGGCTCACCCAGGGAACTGCAGTGGGATCTCAGCAGGGGGGTGCAGGGGGTACACCAGCAGGGGAGAAGCCTGGACAGGTAGCAGGCTGAGGGTGACCAATCCCACTGAATGATGTGCTTGGGAGGGGCTGAGATGGGAAAGCTTGTGCCTATATATGCTTCCAAAGTTAAAAAAGAGCAACTAAAGAGGCAACAATCAAATGCAATACATGATTCTGGGCTTGTTTTAATAATGGAGGAGAAAAGGTCCAAAAGGACATTACTGGGACATATGAAAAAATTGGAATATGGACTGAAAGCTTTATATCAATGTTAAATTTCTTGACCTTGATAACGGCACTAAGGTGGTGTTTTGGTTTGCTAATGTTCCCAGAATGCAATATACCAGAAACAGATTGGCTTTTACATAAAAATGTCCAAACTAAGGCATCCAGAGAAAGATACCTTGCCTCTGAGGAAAGCTGCCGGCATTTTGCTGCCGGCATTTTAGACACCTCTGTCAGCTGGGAAGGCACATGGCCAGTGTCTGCTTGTCCTTGCTCCTGGTTCTGATGCCTTCACCTTCTGGCCCAGTGGCTTTCTCTCTAAGTGTTTGTGGGTCCTCCCTCAGCTTCTCCAGGGCAAATGCTGTGTTTCATTTCATAGCATCTTCAAACATCTGTGTCTTGGTTTCATTTCTCTGCGCTTTGTGTCGGCGCTCATCTCTCTCTCTGTTTCCTGTCTTGTAAACTCTTCAGAGAGGGCTCCAGTAAGAGGATTAAGACCCACCTGGAGTTGGGTGGGATCACGTCTCCATAGGAACAATTTAACCACTCGGTCCCACCCATAATTGGGGGTGGTTATAATCTAATAAAAAATCCCACCCATAATAAGTCTGCCCCCCTCAATACTGGACTGAAAGAACATGGCTTTTCTGAGGTATACATGGTTTCAAACCAGCATAGGTGGTTCCATAATGAATATCCTTGTTCACAGGAAATGTACATGGTAGATGTGATCAAAGAGCATGATGCCCAGAAACTAATCTCAAATGTTCAGAAAACAGACAGACAGAGGATAGATGTACAGACAAAATGATACAGCAGATATGGCAAAATGTTAAAATTGGTGGATCTGGGTATTTCAGGGTAGGGTACGTTTAGATCCTCTGGATGAGTTTTGTATTATTTTGCTTCAGTCTTTTAAGTTGGAAATTATTTCAAAATAAAAAGTTTTAAGGAACAAAAGGGGTGGTGGTGGCACAGGCACAGCTCAGAGAAGGCTGTGAGTGCCTGATGGAGGGGTCCAGGACTCTGGGTGCTGGGGAGCCAGGGAAGGGCTCTGAGCAGGGAAATGACAGGCCCAGATCTGCACTTCAGGTGAAAGGCCTGCCAGCAGCAGGGAAGGTGGCTGGAGGGGCTCAGGCGCACATCAGATGGGCTGGTTGGGTGAGTATGGTTAGGCAAGTGTGGGGTGCAAAGTGGTTCTCAAGACACATTAGCTGATTGATGGATTAAAGACAGAAAGACTCTGCAACGCTAGAGAAACATGCTCTTCTTCCTCAATTTAACATGGCCAACAGGCATTTGCTGCCTTCTTCTATACTTGCATTTTCTATCCCCCCATGAAGAAAAGAGTATTTGGTGTTTCATCAATGCCATGTTACGAGTAGCGCATGAAAGACCGAAAATAAAGGAAAAATGTAAAAACTGGGACACTTGTCATGCTAAGCTACCAGGCTACACCACAGTAACAATTTGCATAACGAAGCATTTACAATATAGTAGGCAGATTTCTGAAACACAGAAATGTGGAAAATCACAGTGGAAAACCCAGCTCTAAAAGACCATGTCACTAATTACTGCTGACCTGCCTCCCGCTGCTCCCTAAGGCTGACGAGAAGAATGGACGAAACACCAGGTACTAACCTTTTGGATATGCTCTTACATCAGGAACGGGATTTTGGTGCCCTACTTTTGAGGAGCCACCATGAGATAAACAGGCTTCACCCAACCTACAGGCGGCTTCCTTCCTCCCACAATACCAAGGTGAGCCAAGGCCTTTTATAAATGAGGGAGCTTGGGCATGTCCTATAAAGCCTCCCAAATTATTTAAAATATTATTCTTGCTGTTACTTCCATGAAAGAGTTTAAAGGCATAGCAGAGACAGATAAATACATCTTTTCTCTTCCTCAGCTCATTCTCTGGCATTTCAGTTATAATTGCTAAACAGCGCACTGGACTGCCAAACCGGCAGTGGAGGATGAGGTTATTAGGGTTTAAAACGCAAATGTCCTAAAACAGCAACAAAACCATCCAGATGGACTGCTTCAGGGGCAACCTTTGGGCCATGAGAAAAGCAGGGTGGGCTCACTGCTAAGTTACATGCTAGTTATGCAGCTGTGAATGACGTGTGCAGTGTTTTCACACTCTATGTCTTTTTGACCACTTCTCAGCTTACATGTTTCTCCCTAAAAAGGCTGCAAGGAGGAACGGAGGGGTAGATTTTCAAATTAACTAAGGGTCTAATGGTTAGCAGCATGAGTTAAAGATGTTAAGGGAAGAGTGTCTTGGAAATCCTATAAGTGTCAAAAGAGGGGCTTCCACCTTGGCCTTCCAGCACTGCGTGACCCCGTGGGGTGCTGGCCCCCCACCCTTGTCACCGGCAAACATCTATTTATCCTGTAGGTTCCGCCTGAGTATTTTCTGCAAACTGTTAGGTTTCTCTCTGCTATGCCTCCTTCGTTCACTCATTTCCCCTTCACAGCAATTAGCATAACTGAAATTCATTACTAAGTGTGTAAGTATGAGTTAAATGTTTCTCTCGCCAGTTACACTATTGACTCTTAAAGGACAAGGACAGTGTCCATACCATTCGTCATGACTTCCCCAAGTCCAGCATGTGCCCAGCTCGTGAAGGAGCTCAATGAAGACCTGCTGGGTGGATGGATGCCCAGCCCTGATTTCACCTGTCCTTGCTCCCTGGGACGAGGGCAAGTGGATGTGGTATCACTGCTTGTGACTAATGGTGCCCCCCGTCCTGCAAGGAGGGCCCCTGCCCTGCCCCAAGGCGGCTCTCCGAAAGATGAAGTGACAGCTCCGCAAGGGACCTGATGTCCGTCACCCCTCTCCTGCTTTCCTAATGTCTCTGTAACCTAATGCAAGGCAGCAGGTCTTCAATTTATTGCCTTTATTTTTCTCCCACAAAGCACTTCTACTTTCCTACCCCCAAACCTTTCGCTGGTTCCCCAGTGGGCTTCACAGTGACAAGGAAGTAGAAGTTGTGAAGGCAATTCAGCTTCTGCCCCAGGGAGAATGCAGATCAGCAAGCACCAGCCAACCACTCACTCTTCCCGCAGAGGCCCAGCTCTAACTGCTCTGAAACTGCCTCATTCTGGGCCCAGTCCTGGAAGGGTTCTGAGCCCTAAAATAAAGTATCCCGGACTGGCTTAAACAACAGAAGTGTATTGCTTCCTGGTTCTGGAGGCTAGAAGGCCAAAATCAAGGGTGCTCAGGATCTCGCACCCTCTGAAAGAGGGGGAGCCCGTCCATGCAGCTCCCCTGGCCTTGGGCAGCAGCGGCCGCCCAGGGGTGCCTCGGCTGGTGGCAGGTCACTCAGTCTCTGCCCCGGGCACGTGGCCATTTCTCTCTCTTCCTGTCTGTGCCCAAATGCCCTCTCCTTATAAGGACACAACCCTGTTGGATCAGGGCCCTCCCTAATCCAGCGTGGCCTCATCTTAGTCCCATCTGCAAAGATTCTATTTCCAAATGTGGCAACGTTACAGGACTGCAGGTCAGGGCTTGAATATATCTTTTTGGGGATACAACTCTACCCATGCCACTCGTGAACCAAAGCGAGTGCTCACATGGTGAGGTACCATGACTCTTTCATTATCAGAAAAAGAAAATGCCTGTAGAGGTATTTAGGTTAAAGGATATATATCACACGCTAAGTATAGTAGGATGTCCCCAAGTCCTTTAGAACCAGGACTCCTGTAACAGAGTGGTGCTTTTACCTGCCTGTCTTTTCCTAAGGCAGAATGTTTTATTCCAGCAAGCTCTTTCTCAATTTCTTCATTTAAGATATGCCCAGAAAGGGAAGAAGATACCCGACCAGAACGGAAGGAGTGAGGGCGGGAGAACCTATTCTGCAGCTGGCCACTTGCAAATCAATGTGCTCAATAAACCCATTTTAGTGATGTTGACAAGCTACTCATATTTAAATTGCATTATGCCCCAGCATGCCTGTATTCATGGAGTTTAATTCAGGGATAATTAAACTTTTAAAGAAGTTCATTATCTTTAATTAACTTTTAAAGAAGCTTTTAAAGAAGCAAAATTAATTTTTATGACACAAAGAGCCCACAGAGTAACAGCCTGGGTATTCCCAGGGATTTTTTTCCATAGGTACAAGGAACACAAACAATAACACACCAGCTGTCCATTTTCTAAATGTGGTGGCCTGAAGCTGTATGAACCCCAGAACAGCATGTTCTTAAAATTAATCCATTCCTGCAGGTATAAACCCATTGTAAATAGGGTCTTTTGGTGAATGGAATCTCACCAAACACTTTCGGGGTGGGTTTTAATCCTCTTACTGGAGTTCTTTATATGAGGATGAAATTCAAAGAGAGAGAAAGCCATGGAAGCAAGAAGTTGGAAGCACTGAAACCCAGAAGAGAAGGGAGAGACCAGCAGACACCGCCATGTGACAGAGGAGCCCAGAATCACCGGCAGCCAGCCTTCAGGAAGGAGGTATCATCTTGATGAAGCCTTGATCTAGACATTTTCATGGCTGTAGAATTGTATGCTTGTAAACTAATAAATTTCCTTTGTAAAAGCCAACACATTTCATAGAATCTGCTTTAAGCAGCTTAGCAATCTGGAACACTATATAACCATAGGAAATTCTACTGTGCCTCAGTTTGAATAAAGGAATTTTATTTTCTATAATATATCATGTCAGCATGACAAAATCCAAGGGCATATTGGCCAAGAAGTAATCTATCTTCAGATCAATATTTTCAATGGTAAATATTTTCCTATTTGCCACACCAGGGCAAACCAGTGAGAAGAGTTAACAGGTGCAGCCTGACGATCTGTGAAAAACTACACAGATCAATGCACAGGAGGGATTGTATTTGACATATGAAGAGCAGAAAAGTCTTCTCATGAAATTGTTGAAAGGACTTTTGAAAGACTATGGATACATTTCTAAAATCTTAGAAAACTTCCCCTTTGCATGTGAGAGCAGGACTTTAGTGGTTGCTACTGTTTTTATGACCAGCACTAACCCCATAATACTCTCCATTGTCACTCCACTGATGTAAATGAAGGCAAGGATCAGTATTAACTTAAAGGAAAACAGCAAGGAGTGGTTCATACTTTCCACCCCAGACCTGCTTAGTTCAGTGCAGTGGTTCTCAACCTGTGGACGAAAAACCTTGGAGGGAGGGGTGTGGGCAGACTACAGAAGGATCAAAGGGCACCTGAGAAACCATGCGAGGTCTCCAGCCTTGTCTCAGAGAGAATAACTCTCTCTCTTAAGATGCAGTTTTCAGTGGTAGCTATTTCAACAATATGTAATCAATTAGTCTTATCTGAGTGAGAATATGAAACCAACACAGAAGTTGGGTATATAGATTTTAAAGTCAGACAGACCTAAGATGACCCATGATCTGCTACTTAGAAGCTCTATGAAGATGGAGAGTTATTAATTTCTCTAAGACCCAGTTTCCTCCAGGAGTAAATGAAGTAAAATATATCAATCTCTAAGTATACTTAGTACACTTACTAAGTACATACGGACTCATTAGCATGCTATTATAATGCATAATGCATGATATTGGGTAATAGTACATAGAGAATGCTCAATAAACCTATCTTTTTATTTATTTATTTATTTATAATTAATTTATTATTATTTTTTTGCATGGACAGGCACCAGGAATTGAACCTGGGTCTCCAGTATGGCAGGTGAGAACTCTGCCACTGTGCCATCACTGCCCACCCTAAACATATCTTTTTAAAAAAGAAGAAAAAAGAAAAGACTTGAACAAAATTTCATTATCTATAGCCCTGGTATCTAAAATACTTAGGCAACCTTTCAGCTTTCAACATAGCCTATGGCAATCCAAGACAAGATAATGTCGACTTGTTTGTCATTGTAAACTGAACTGAGACAACTGTTATTTAGAGGAACAGTCTAAGATACACAACAATCATTTATTTCTACGGTTCTCTAAACTCTTGCTTATAGAATTTGGATTTCATAAGAGGAATATTCCTAGATTATATTACTTTAGCTACCAAAATAGCTCTCTTCAAACAACTATGATTTAATATCATATCATTGATTTTATTGTTTTATGGCTATAATAGCCAAAGAGAAAGTATGTGTTATTTGTAAAACCAAATTTGAACACGACTCAGTTCCATAACAAATCTATCCTAAAACGCATTGTGTGGGAGAGGGTTACCTCTGTAGTCTGGGCTGCTCGAGCTCTGCACTTTCCAACAGGGGCCCAGGTGGGCCTCTGGGGGGCTTCTGGGAGCTGAGCTCTTGGGATGTTTGGACTGGTGAGAGTGTTTGGCATCCAGACGCACTGAGCCCCCACCGTACCAGTTTGTGCAGTTCATACAAACAGCAGGCACCATGGCCTATGAGACTGACCCCCTGTACAGACCCTGGACAATCAGGCCGGGCAAATGCTCCCAGCTGACAGCACTTCCATGTGTTTTCACATACTGTCGCTGGAGGAATTAAGTGCATCCTGTGGGTCCTACTAGAGAATCACTGACCCTGAGGATGGTTGTGGGGACCCCTGAAAAAATGTTTATGCAAAATAAGTTACTGCATTGCACTGTTCCATGATGGCAAAGCACTGCACACAATCTAAATGCTGAATGGGAGACAAACAGGTTGACAAATTTATGCTAGATCAATATGAAGCTATTAAACCATCATTAAAAGGAACATTTTCACATATCTACCATGACTTGGAAATGGTTAGGATATAATGTTAAGTAAAAATTCAGGATACAGAACTATATGTTTTCCTTTAAAATTTAAAAAAACTTCATTAAAATTTAAAAGGAAATTTCTCCTCCACAGTGATAACGGTTATTAACTATTTAAATGACATTTTCCTTTTTTTTCCTGCAACTATTTGTAAAATTTATTTTTATTTTAGGTTCTATAAAAATAGGATCTTTTTCCTCATTTAACATTTTTTTCCCATTTACCATTATATTATCAACATCTTTTCATATAGTTCATGTAGATCTGTCTCATTATTTTTAATAATATAAGAGTCCATTGAATGGATATATTGCAACATTTAAATATCCTTATTAGATTGTTTTCTATTTTACAGGATTATAATCATCAATACTACAGAAAAGACTCCTGAACCTGTATCATTGCTGCTTGAGCTAGTGTTTCTGTAAGAGAGGCTACTGGAAGTGGAAATACTGGGTTATAGGTCATATACCCTCAAGTTTTCAGAGATATTGCCAAACTTCTATCCAAAAATTGTACCCATCGATATTCCCACCAAAGTCATAGGAATTCTTCTTTACCACATTCTTACCAACACTGGAAGTAATAAACATTTTTAATTTTTGCTAATGCAACATGAAAAAGAAGTCCAGCAAAGCAACAGGAAAAAGACAACTTAATGTGAAAAAATGGGTGAAAAAGACATTTGCTACCAGTTTGTCATCTTTAACTCTATGATATCTTTCATTGTAGAAAATTTTAACTTTTTTTGTAGTTAAATCGGTAATTTTGTAACTGTTTTCATGTTCCCAGTTATGCTTAGAAAGGATTTCCCTATTCCAAAAATGTAAGCTATATTCAATTTTTTTATTATCAGAAAAGATATACTTTAAAAAGGGACAAAAAGTTATTGCCCATACCTTGTTACAGTGTAATTTTTAAAAATCCACAGAATTAAAATCTGAATTCTAAAATTCTAATTCAATAATCTAAAATTTTGTGCTAGAAAATAGGTTTCTCTCTTCTGATGAATTAATAAGCATTTTTCCCCCCAGCTGAGTTCCTTCTCTTGCCCTTGTAGCCAGGAATCTCCAAACCTAGTTTTGTCTCATTTTTCTCTTTATTGCTTGGATTTTATCTTTGCATCTGTTGTTATTCTGTGCCTTTTATTGCATGCTACCTTGGGTATCTTTTCTAAAATTGGAAAGGGATTAAATAATAAGTAACTTAAAGACTTACTATATTTACAGCCCCTCGGGTGATTGTTTCTTAACCCACCTTACCACACATCCCGGGACAGTGCAAATTAACTGGAATGCAGCTGACGAGGTTGTAGGTCTGTAACTCTTACCCTAAGGATTAGTTTACAAACCTGAATATGTTACTGTGAGCCCCTCAAGGGCAAAGTGGCTCTAATTATCCTTGAATCTGAGTCACACGTGCTTAAAGCAGACCACAAGACATTTGCTGAATGAAGGAACCAGAAAAAAGTCACTCATAAAAAAACGGGCATCCAGGGGAAGGGGCCAGCCCCGGTTCCCAGGGAACGTTCTGCTGCTGCAGGTGTGGACGGCAACGGAATGGGTGAGCCAGGATGCAAGAGCTCAGCGGTCAGCAGCCCAAGTCACCAAGGGGAGGAAGAAAAGTCCCACGTTTTAGGAACGCCGCCACCATCAGGCTGAACACAGCAAGGGCTTCTATTACCCAGGCAATTAAAATAACCAAAATGCTCAGAGTTCCAAGAAATCCAATTATGTGGGATTTAGCTATAATCTGCACATGTATCTTCTGCTTTTTAATTAGGTTGACAGAACACAGCAACGCGAGACCTGATTTTGTTTTAGACTCCAGATTATGTTTAAATTAGAAATTTGCATCAATGGCATTATTGCAGGACTAAAGTTTAGTAATAAAATTTACCTTTTAGCAACAGTGGTTTTGAAATGCAAAGCAGACTTAGCTATGAGTGAAGAAAAATTTAGACAAGAAAGTGCTGAATATTTTTATAACGAGCTTTCTGTTTCATTTCCCTGACCCACCCCTTTCCCTGGAGACTCACTTCCACCTTCTCTGTCTTTGGGACAGGGGTGGGGAACAACCGTGACCTGGCCTGAACGGCTCTTAGTCTCGCGGGGATGGGAGGGCACAGAAGAACAAAATCTCAGTCACAGCAGCAGCACCACAAGCTCACCCAGGCCAGGAGGAGTTAGCAGAGCTGAGGGGGAGGAAAGTGGCCAGCTGCGAGCTCGAAGGGACAGCCCGAGGTCTGGACAGCGGCTGGGTTTCCCTGCCGAGTAAACCGGGCTGCTGATTCTCGCTCTAAAACACCCTGCAGCCTCCTCCTTTGAGAAAATGTATACAAAGCTTTACAGACTTTGAAAATTAGATACAGAGCCATGGGGCTAAGACTCTGGCTAAGACTCGGGACCTCTGTGCGCTGTAAGCCGGACCCAGCTCTCCAGGCTGGAGCTGCCTTCAGGGCAGACCCGGAGCAGGAGCCTGGAACCAACAGGCCAGGCTGGCAGAGAGGACAAAGGGGAGACGTGACTGTGGCATCTGGGGGCAGTTTCTCCCCAGCATGGCCTCTGTAACTGGCCCTCACTGCATGGAAAGCTGAGCTTCAGCAGCCCACCGGCGTTGCTGCCAGGTGGAATTCTTCTGAGTCTGGGGAAGCCGGGCCCGTTGGGGTGTGGGAAGCGTGCCCCTCAGGCTCGGGGAATGGGCGATTCCCGGTGCTTCACTGAGCTGGCAGAGGCTGCGCTCCAAATGTCTGGGAAGTCATCACCTCCACGTGGGGGTGGGCACAGCAGGCACCGGTGCACGGATTACAGGGCAGACGGACAGACAATCACAGAGATCACAAGTACACCTGGGGTAGGAGCGGTAGGAAGGAGAAGGGGAAACCTGAACCCGGGGCCTGGTGCGTTCTGAGTGTGCGGCTAGGGAGGGCGAGCCTGGAGAGGTGGTGAGGCCTGAAGGGAAAACGGGGTTACTAGAAGGAGATGGGAAAGGAGCAGGTGGGGGGGAGGGTGTGGGAACTCTGGGGTGAGAGCAGGGGGCCTGTCTCATGGTTAAGGGACGCCCAGCACAGGCACTTACAAGAAGGGGCTGCGGCCATGTTACCTGTTTTCAGGGACCACGACACAGAAAACTCACAGCTGCCTTTTAACCAGTAAGTAAACGCTAAGGATTTGTGGACAAAGGCAGCAAAATAGCCACTTATGGAAAGGCACAGAATAGTGTTTCTGGTGCTTTTCTTTGAGCTTTCCTTCCCTCTCGGCTTTGAAAATCGGTGGTTCTCTTTTATTTAGAGGATGCGGGACCACAGATAGGTGTATATTGCATTAGAGCTCTCTTCTGCCTCGCTGGCACACGGTTTTGAGCAAGGAAATTGCTTTAGGGAAAATAAGGAATCTTATTCATGGTCAGAATACACACTCAGGGTGCCGGGCTGGGGTGACATGCCGTTTCACTGACGCCCCCAGCCTGCCCGTAAGGGACTGGAAGTGACCCCATCCCCCTGAGATGTCTTCTCAAACTGACCCAAGCGCTCAGCTTGGTAACTTCTCACACGTGCGCAGAATGATCGGATTTAGAGATGGGCTCACACTCCTCTCATTTGGGAATTTGGAATTCCAGTCAAGCTTTCAGGTGGCGGGTGGGACCCTGCAGACGGCCCTGCCTGAGCTCTGGGGTGGGAAAGCGAGGCAGGGGCTTCCAGAGCGTGCGCCGCTGGGCACCTCGGTGCTGGTCACTCACGCCAGTGGAGCCAAGGGACCCCCCGGGGCACGGGGCCTCTGGGGCTCTGGCAGGGTCCAGCCTGTCCACAGTGGCACCTGAGCCTTGAACCCGGCAGGGGAGATGCTCGCTGCAGCCGCAGACGGGGTGGAGCAGGCAGAGGCCGCCTGGGACATGTCCCTCCAGGCACAGCCCAGAGCCAGCCCTGCAGCTCTCCCTACCCGCCACTGCCCAGAGCCAAAGGGTGCTCAGCTCAACCCAGCCTGCTTTTTGTTTTCTGCAAAACCATTACTGGTGGGGGGAGGGATGAGAGGCAGTTGAGACAATTTAAAGATATGCATATAAGAAAGTGCCTTGAAAATGCTGGTACTGTGGTTACTGTTTTTAATGTCATCCCACCTATGTCGCAGCTGTGCACAGGGGCTTTCAGAAGCCGTTATGCTGGCAGATGCTCCTGTGCGAGTGTCTCCCAGGCAGGGAGGCTTACCTGCGGGTGCACAGGTGGGCTTTGGCGCCGGCAGGAGGCTCCTGCGAGGTGTGGCTGTGCTGGGGGGTGCTGCGGCTGCCACCCGGCCGGCCCCCTTGGGTGGGTCTTTGGCAGACAGGGCCGTCTTCAGGGCGGGCTGGTCTTCATTTCCAAAGGTCGAGCCTGTGGGAAGCAGATGGTGTGTTAATTATAACTTCATAAAAAATGGATGGACTTCCCGCCGTTTGCAATTGCCAAGGGATCCCAATGCTTTTCTTTAGACCTTGACCTGACTGTCAGAGAGGGGCCCTGCCAAGTGTGTCTCTGGAATTGCATGTCACGCACCAATGTCTGCTGCTCCAATCCCCTGGCACAAATGCACCTGGCTCCCCTGAAGAATGTACACACATGGTCAGACGGGCGTGGGTGAGCTGACTGGGCTCACGGATGCGCGTTTCTTTGAGAGCTCCCAGGGCACGCGCAGCCTTCAGTTGAAAGAGTGGGGGGCCCGCAGGAGGTGAGAGAGAGAACATATACTTGACCACTAACTATTAGTCCAGGAAGTTTATTCAGAGTGTCCTGCCACCCAGCTCATTCTACATTCAGGATGAGAGGCTGGGGGTGAAGGGGCTGGGCTGGGCTGGGCTGGAAGGAGATGGGAGAGTCTGAAACTCAGGAAAGTGTCTGAAAGGTAGACCCTGGGTATGCCAAGGCCTCACCAAACCGGGAGGATGCCGAAGTACAGTCTCGTTTATTTCAGAGGCATTTACTAATAACCCCAGTTTAAGACTCATCACAGAAATATGGGCTCGTTGTATATAGGACAGCTTGGTCACAACCCACCCCTCTCACACTGGGATGCGAGCTTGTGTCATATTCAAATATGTGAAGTTGTTGTGACCCAAACTTTCCTTCGGGACTTTTCCAAAGCTTTCACTGGTCACTCATTGGTGGTCTCTTAAGGATGATGACGCCGTAATCGAGTCCCCGTTAATGATAAATCTCCTTCTAAATACACCTCTGAGGACAGCAGCTGGCCTAATCAATGACACGGAGGGCTTGCAGTTACCGAAATCACCACAGTCCCAGGCACACAACCATTCACCGTGGAAAATAAGCAATGACAGTTGGAAGAAGTACACAGAATTTTAATGGAAGATTAATTTTTTTGTTTTCATCATTTTGAAAGGATAGTTACAGCCTTCTGTTTTGATAGGGTCTGCATAAAAATGATAACGTTTTAAAAATGGCTTTAGTGTCCACGAAATCCAGGGGTTTTATTCATTTAGAATAAGAGATGTAGAGTAAGAGATGGCTGCTTTTCTCCCTTTGAAGATCTGAGTGTCTGTTTAAAATTGCTGAGATTTGTTTTGTTTGTAAAGAAAAGCCTATTTAGGAAGGAAAAATAAAGACCGTTCTTAAAACAGAATCTTGGCCCTCTCGTTCGTTTAAGGAGCTGTACAAGGTTTTATGTCATTCTGGACAGGCTAAGAGAATGCCTTTGGCCTATGGACAGAAGACAAATGCATTAAAGCTCTCACAGAAGGACCGGCACTGTGTTTTGAATGGCAGATAGAAAAGCATGCCCATGTTGGATCTAAACCCAGTCACGAGAAGGGACACCATGAGTTTGCAAAGCACTGAGCCTCAGCGTCTGAATTAAAAAATGGGCTCACCAGGCCGATCCTAGAAATCTGAGACTCTCCAGAGGTTTGCATGATATTTCAGATGTGGAGAGGACTCAGCCATTAGAAACATTTCACATGGAATTATCTAAAGTCCAGACTACCACACACATCCTGGCAGAATAATCTACTCACTGAAATGTCAACTTCAAGGTGAATGAGCACAAAACTTGTCATACAGTCTTGTATTTAACAACTGAGTAAAGTTTCTTAAGGGAGCTGTTTTGTATCATTTGTAGAGTTCAAATGCCCTTTTATTAAGTCCCGCTGTGCCTGGCATCGTTCTTGTACATGAAATTTATTATAAAATGAACATGTCGATGTAGACATTTAGCTGCTTTCCAGGCTGGGAAGTTATTTGTCTGTTTGAAGGATGAAGTGGCAAGGGAAGCTATGTACTCTCTACCGAGAGAGCCCTTGAATTACCAAAAGATAAAATAAAATGAAATAAAACACTCGTCTTGTATATTATTGTGGGATACAGCTGGCAATAAACAGTTTCGCTCTTTGAAAAACAGCTTATGATGCCTAGTAATTAAAGAAGCATTATTCAGTAAGCGAAAGTACTCTGAATGTGGAAATGGCAGCTACATTCTATAAATGCTCCGAGTACTTCACAACAATGCTGACGATACAAAACTACTGCTTGGGAAGAGGAAGAAAACAACTGGAAACAAACAAATGCGCCAGTGTGAGCCAGGGAAAAGTTCTGGAGAAAGCAATCACAGAAAATGGCTCATTCAGTCGTTCCATCCCCAATTAACCAGAATACGCTCTGGCCTGAATGGTCCAAGCAATTACTCCACTCACCCAGCTGGCCACCGAGACGACACACCCATCAGCTACAGACTTGGGAGCAAGACGCCTTAAATGTAAACGCCATCTCCTCTAACTACCGGCCCTCTCTATCTCAGTTTCTTCATTTGTAAATGAGAATAACGGTGATCTATCTGGGACAACCACTGTTGGAATTAAGAGAGATAATATGAGGGAATTTAAAAAAATGATACAAGATGTAGGACAAGAACGGCATTTAGAACAGTGTCTGGTATACTGTATGCTCTTATATATTAGTTAAGCGTTCATTTTAAGTTCAATGGCTCATCATTACAACCAATCACTTTTTCACAGGTACCTGGAAACATTCAAAGATTAATATCAGATGGGCTGCTCTAAGTGGAAAGAAAGGAAAAGATTCACATTATTGGTAACTCCCAGTCATTGGCTTGTCTTCACTTCTGGTGCCTTCATTCAGAGGTTTTTCATTTTGATGTAGTTGACTTTTATCAGTCTTTTTCTTCCTGGTGTGTTTTGTGCATCTTAGACTTCATTCCCTATCCTGATTTCATAAAGGTGTTTTATTTTTCTTCTAAAAGTTTTAAACTTCTGTCTTTCACATGTAGATTAACAATTCACCTGGAATATATCCTGGGGTAGGGATCAACTTGTTGGTGTGGTTTTGTTACCATATACCCAACCGATTCTCCCAGATCTGTATACTGGCTAGTCCATCTTCTCTACGATCGCTGCTCTGCAGGCTGTCATATATCAGTAACTTCACACCACAAAAGTTTATTCCTTGTTCACAAATCATCTAATACAGGTGCTCCTGGGTGGTTTGCTATCCTGGGCAGCTCCCCTCCAAGCAGGAACTCAGGGATCCAGGCTTCTTCCATCTAGGGTTTTTGTCCTACTCTCTAGGGTCCTCAAGAAACTTTAACATTTGGCTGGGCAAATGGGGATTTATTCAGGGGAGGATTTTATGACCCAGGCCTGGAAGTGGTGTGGGTCCCAACTATTTCAGACCTTTGCCTGGAATGCAGTCATAGGGGCCAAGAAGAATGTCTGGGAAATGTAGCTCTGCTTATGCTTCAGAGATGTAGGAAATGGCTTGATAAGCAACTATTCACTCTCTGCCATACAAGGCTCCAATTTTTGAGCTCTCTAATTTATTTGGTTGATCTCTTTGTCTATCATTATGCCAATACTGCACCATATTTAGTATTAAACATAAAGCCAGTATTGGTAGACTGAACTATTGTAAAACAAACAACCCCAACCCCGTTCTACTTCAAAATGGTCTTTACTACCCTTGACTCTTTCATTCTTGCATATAAATTATAGAACTCACTTGTCAGGTTCCTTGAAAAATGGTCAGACCTTCCAATGAATGCCTTAAGTCTTTTTCCTCAACTGCAACATAACTGAGAAAGCACAGATTTAACAGTTATACTCTCAGCACCATGTTATATAACAGAAGCATACAGAAGGCCCTGTCCTGAGAAAAACTAAACATCAAATCAAGTGATTCTAAAATGGGGCACTTAAAAAAATGTGTGGAAGTATTTTGGATTGAAGGAATGATGGCTTTCAGTGGGTGGGGGCTGTAAATATATCTGTTCAAAGGCAAGCAGAAATGGGACAGGGCCAAGAAGAATGGGGACTCATAAATGTCAGCTGGGATGGGGCAAATGGTAGAGAGAAAAGACAATATTTTCAGTTGACAGTCCCATGTCATAAAGGAATTTCACTCTACTATTCTTTATTCTGTTAGTTGCCACCTCGTTCTACTTAATTCCCTTCCCTTGTCCATGCTGTCTCAAAGAGCTCCTCATGCCTGTTATGTTGCCACGACCAAAGTCTGAAGGAATTCCTCTGCTCGTGGTAACAACAGTATTACCACCTCCCCCTCAGCACTGGACAACAGCCATCACCCACAGAGAGCCAGCCAGGTCATCATATCAACAACACACCATCTGGAAGGTCTGGTAGCCTTCGTTAGACTCTTAGAAATTGCAAGGTATATATTTCACATGTTTACAGAATCCAGCTTGGTCCGGTTCAATATATCAACCTAATCTTTCTCTTCAGAGCTATATTTTTGCCTCTTTAAATTCTCAGAACAACCAGGGGAAGTGACTTTTTATTTTTTCTCCAGGGACAGCTTCTATAGTCCAGTAGTTAGACAGTTTGAGGTGACTGATTTCATTAGTACCTTAACTGAACTGGAGTCCTACCTCACACCATATACAAAAATTAACTAAAAATGGATCAAGGACCTAAATATGAGAGCTAAAATGATAAAGCAGGAGAAAACATTGGTATAAATCTTTGTGATCTTGGATTAGGCAGTGGTTTCTAGGACCTGACATCTAAAGCATAAGTAGCCATTCTAGTTTGCTAGCTACCAGAATGCAATATACCAGAAACAGAACAACTTTTTTAAAAAGGGGAATTTAATAAGTTGCTAGTTTACAGTCTAAGGCCAAGATACTGTCCCAGCTACAACAAGTCTATAGAAGTGTCCAATCAAAGGCATCCAGGGAAAGATACCTTGGTTCAAGAAGGTCGATGAAGTTCAGGGTTTCTTTCTCAAGTGAGAAGGCACATGGCGAACAGTCACAGTTTCTCTCTCATCTGGAAGGGCACATGGCGAGCACGGTGTCATCTGCTAGCTCTCTCTCCTGGCTTCCTGTTTCATGAAGCTCCCTGGGAGGTGTTTTCCTTCTTGATCTCCAAAGCGTTGGCTAGTGGACTCTCTGCTTTGTGGTATTGCAGCATTCTCTGCTCTGAATCTCTTTCATTCTCCAAAATGTTTCCTCTTTTGTAGGACTTCAGAAACTAATCAAGACCTACCCAAATGGGTGGAGAGAAGCCTCTACCTAATCCAGTATAACAACCACTCTTGATTAAATCAAATCTTCGGGGAGATGAGCTAATTACAGTTTCGAACATACAATCCTAAATAGGGATTAGAAGAAATGGCTGCCTTTACAAAATGGGATTAGGATTAAAACATGGCTTTTCAAGGGTACATACATCCTTTCAAACCAGCACAGTAGCCAAAGGAAAAAATTAATATTTATAAAAAACAAAACAACACTTTTGTACTTCAAAGGACCATCTAGAAAGTAAAAAGACAATCCACAGAGTGGGAGAAAATATGTGCAAGTTATATAAAAATGAAAAGTGTAGGGTATCCAGAATATACAAAGAACTTTTACAAAACTCAGCAATACAAAGACAGCCCAATGAAAACTGAGTAAAAAATTTGAGCAGGCATTGCTCCAAAGAAGACACATAAACGGCCAATAAGCACATAATGCAATGCCCCAAAACATTAGTCATTAGGGAAATGCAATCAAAACTATGATAAGATACCACTTCATATGCAGTAAGATGACTACAATAAAAAATATGGGCAACAACAAGTGTTGGAAAAATATGGAAATACTGGAGGATGTGGAGAAATTGGAGCCCTCACACATTATTGGCGGAATTGTAAAATAGTGTAGCTTCTTTGGAAAACAGCCTGGCAGTTCCTCAACAGGTTAGACATAGAACTACCATGTGAATAAAAGAACACAGGTCCACACAAAAACCTGCATATGACTGATCATGGTAGCCTTATGCACATAGCCAAAAGGTAGAAACGATCTGAATGTCCATCACGTGATGAATGGAGAAACGAAATAGGATACATTCATACAGTGGAAAACTATTCGGCTGTAAAAAATGATGAAGAGCTGATGCATGCTACAATATGGATGAAACATGAAAACATTTTGCTAAATGAAAGAAGCCAGACTCAAAACGTCACCTATTGTGATTCCATTTATATAAACTGTCCAGACTAGCTAAATCTATAGAGACAGAAAGTAGATGAGTGGTGCCAGGGGCGGGGGGAAGGGGTGGGGCTGGGGGGGAGGGGAGGAGATGTGAATTGATGGTTAATCGATATGCGGTTTCTTTTGGGGGTGATGACAATGTTCTGGAATTAGGTAGTGGTGATGGTTGTATAACCTTGTGAAAATACTAAGATCATTAAGTTGTCTACTTTAAAAGGGTGAATTTTATGGTATGTGAATTATATATTAATAAAAATATTCTTATCTATAATATCTCTATCCTGTATCTCTGGCTGGAATGAGGACCTGAGATTGTGCTTCAACTCTACACCTCTCGCCTGTAGGCTCCTGGTTTTCTTTTCTCAATTATTATTATTTTTTGTATTATTCACCATCTCTATCCACATCTCTGCACGGTAGTCTCATTCAGTCTGCCCCGGACCCTGTTTCCTGATGGTGTCCTGCACGCTACAAAAATAAAGACGATGCCTCCCATTCCCCCCAGAGCATCCTGTTCATTATCTACAGCAGGGACCCAGCTTATAGGACGAAGGGGATATTCAATTTGTCCCTAACCCCATTCACACTTCTCATCTACTGCCCCCAAATTAGATGTCAGTCTGAGCTTTGTTTGTTACAGAGAGAGGGAACCATGGGCAACTCCAGGCCCCCAAATCCTAGCAAAAGGAATGAAAGTGTCATGGAGAATTTCAGGCACCAGGAGGGGGGAAAGTGGATTTACTGGACACTTGACTCCCCCCTACAAAGTAATGCATTGAGCCCGCTCAGCTCCTGTACAGGCTGGTTCTGTGACTGAAGTCAGGATGAGAACTCAGGGTTCTCGGTCCCTCTACCAGCGCTCTTTTCACCATTTCACAGTGTTCTTTCCTCATTCAATTCATTTATTGGGAATGCCAAAAATGAGCCTGAATTTTACAAAGAATTATAGCAACGTGGGAGAAACAACCAGACCAGAATGGGCTTCCTAAGGGGAAGGCTGTAGTAGAAAAGTAAAATAGTTATTGATAATATGATGCATTATATTATTAAGAATATAATATAAGAAACGCAGTTCACTGATTTTGAATATTTACCCATATTATAATGATTAAACTACTTTCTTCACTGATTTTTTTTCTAAACAATCTCAGGCAATCAAGTGGAATAATGTTATGGCTGCACAATTACCTAAATGATGCACATTTCATTGATTTAGCAGCATTTGTCACTGGGTGATAAAGTCTAGATTAATTATTAAATATCAACTGAGTGTTTTATCTTCCACCCTTTGCATATTTAACCCAGGTGTACATTCTTTCTCCCACTCCAAAGCTAAAGTAAATCTGATATCCTGCCATTTCGGTAAAACTGTTTCTTTATCAAAATGAAATATTTTACTTGGGAAAATTGAGATTCCAGGGGGAAAAGGTTAGATATGAAAAGTTTCAAATTCCGGATTCTCATGCCAAGAATTGTAGGAATGGAAAAAGTTTTTAAAGAAGATTCAAGTCAGAAATGCTTATGGCTAGCCTTGTCCTTACATAAATGCTTACATCCTCCATCCATTAAACATTTGTTAGTTACTAGAGATGTCTGGAGAGTAGGAAAAGCCAGGTATAAAGGGAGGCTTGGCCGGGCATGGAGATGGCACGTGTACTTCCTTCTCGTGTGGCTTCTCTGTGTGAGCGCCTCATCCTCTCTCCCCTTGCGAACCTCACCCTCCACCCTCCTTCACTCAGAAGCTGTTGCTGGGACAGAAAGTAAACATCAGACTCTGATCAGAAGAAGCTGGCAGTGGCTGAGTGGAGATCAGGAACTGAAAAGGAATTTTAAAGTTATAATTCAAGTCCCAAAATGAGACTCAAAGACTGACATCATCAAATCCAGGAGATGGCTTGAAAGAAGGATGAGGATGGATTTGACTTTGATCACCTAACTTTATTTTCCATGGCAAAACCCCACTGAAACTTCCGTTTGCAACTGAGTTGAGTGCAATCAGTGGCACGTGAGAGGGCCCCAGAGGGGACGTGCCCCCCTGCAGGCTACCTGCTGAGCAAGACACACCTGGCTGGCCCCGAGGGCCTGGGGCAGCCCTGACATAAGGTAGCACCTGCCGTTTGCTCAGGTGGCTCCAGGCCAGGTGCCAGCCACGGGGGGTCAACCAGGGGAAGGCCGAGGAACAAGAGCTGCTGTGCACAGGCTCACGGGCTCCCACCGGCCCCGCCCTGTGCCTCTCCCCAGGTGACAAGGGGAAATGTCAGAAGAAGGGGCAGGCCAGAGACGGACGGAGGTGTCGGGGTTCAGTGTGGTGGCTCCGGCCTCACCTCTTTGCGAGTTTCTCTGCCCACCTGCTCGGCGCAGGGTTCCCTCTGGCAGCCAAGCTGCTCCTTGGGCCTTCTCGTCATGGCCCGGGAAGTTTTAGCTGCCTTTGGGATGGGTTCCACACAGGAGGCCCCCATGGAGGCATCCCGATGCACTGAAGTTAACTCTTTTTTTCCATCCCTACTTATCCTTTTTCTATTATATTGTATGAGTTAATGTAAGACATTAAACACTTTTTTTGAACGTGAGGGATATCAATAACAACAGCCACTGATT
>PVIY010025368.1:0-36817 GCA_004026745.1 Myrmecophaga tridactyla
CCCGCACCGCAGGCTCACAAGCACACGCGCACAGGCACATTGGGGCTCACAGGCACAGGCGCGCAGGCACACGCGGTCACTCCCGCACCGCAGGCGCACGCGCGACCCAGCAAGCGCAGCTCTCCCTCGCCCTGCAGGCGGAGCCGGGCGCCGCGCCTCGAGCGCACAGCTGGCCTGGCCGGGGTGACGGCTCCACGCCTCCCGGGAAACGGTACTGGGCTCCGCCTCTCGCCACAGCCGCGGGAAGAGACTGCGCGCCCGGGAACGGAGCGCGTGCCCTGCAGGAACAGGCAAAGGTGTGGAAACGGTGCTCGGCCGCGGCGTTTGCGAGGACACCTGCTAGGGTCAAGGGTCGGGTGGGTGCGCTCCACGGGGCGCTTCAGCGCGTGAACGGACAGGGCAGCCACCCAGTGGGTTGTGAGCTGCGGGACTTCCACGCCGCTCGAGCTTTTGGTTGGGTTCCCAACAAAAGCGTGGTCACACCATAAACTGTTTTTCCACAGCGACCAGAGAGGCTCCTAAAGCGTTCGTTCACACGCTCTACCCCCTTCCCCTCCTCCTTTCTTTCTTTGCCTGAAGAGTCGGGTTGCCGCTTGGTCTGAAAACACCAAGTCTGCGAAATCCCAGGAGCTAACCACAACTTAACTTTTTAGAGACCACAGAGGAGCAAACACCATCATTCCCAGCCACACCATCCTGCGAGCCCCGGGCCGTACTGAAAAGAGAAGAAAAGCCAGGGGGCTTCCTAGACCGATCCCTCGCCGCGCGATGCCTGCTAGGATAGGTAGTTTTCCAACAGCCCGGGCTCAGGCTGACCCTGCGCAGAGAACTACAATTCCCGGGGTGCATTGCGGCAGGCGGGAAGGGCGGCCCTGTGCTTATCACACCACGCCTGCGCGATCCGAGGGCCGGCGAGAGGCGGGGAGAGGTGGAGGCGCCGCGGTCCAACTATTCAAGAGTCTCTAGGTGACAGTGAGCGCGGCCGCCACTCGTACCCCTCGGGCTCTGGGTCCCGACCCTGGGCACCGCCCACTGCCGCGGAGCAGCACACAGCGGCACGTCCAGGGCGCTCGGCGTTTGGCGGTGCCGCCGCCGGACTCGGGGTGCGGACGGCATCGCTGCCGCCGGGCAGGTGCCTGAGGGACCCGGCCGCGACCCCAGTGTCGCGGAGGCGCGGCGGCCAGGCGAGCGCGGATTCTGCCGACGGGACATGAACGGCTTCACGCCTGAGGAGATGAGCCGCGGCGGGGACGCGGCCGCCGCCGTGGCCGCCGTAGTGGCCGCCGCCGCCTCGGCCGGCAGCGGAGCCGGGGCGGGCGCCGGGGCAGAGGTGCCCGGAGCGGGGGCCGTCTCGGCGGCGGGTCCCCCGGGCGCGGCCGGGCCGGGCCCCGGGCAGCTGTGCTGTCTGCGGGAGGACGGCGAGCGGTGCGGCCGGGCGGCGGGCAACGCCAGCTTCAGCAAGAGGATCCAGAAGAGCATCTCCCAGAAGAAGGTGAAGATCGAGCTGGACAAGAGCGTAAGTGCCGGCCGGACGGCCCTGCCGCCTCCGCGGGGCTCCGAGGGCCGGGCAGAGACGGGGCGCAGCACCCGCGCCCGGACCGGCGGCCGTGCGGGCCCGAGGTGGGGTGTCTGGTGAGACGCGCGCCACGAAGTCGCCGCAACTCGGACGCCCCCCCCGACCCGCGCGCTGTCGCCCCCCAGCTCCCCGGCCTCCTCCTCCTTCCTCCCTCCGGGTCGTCGGGACACGGAACAAAGGGCGCCGCTCGGAGGGCGAGGCGGGGACTCCCCGGCCCGGCCGCGGGTCTGGGTGGAGGCGCCTTTGTGCTGCGGGAGCCCGCGGGGGTGGGGCGGTGCTGCCCGGGCCCGGGCCGGTGCTCCCGGGCCGGCCCCGCCTTGCAGGGCGCGGGCTGGGAGCGGCGTGGGCCCCAGGGCGGCGCGTGGCTGTGCGGCTCCGCTGCGCCGGCCGCCCGCGGGCTGCCCTCCCGCCGGCCCCTCTTCCGAGCTCCGGCCGGCCGCGGTGACTGCGAGGTCAGGACGTAGCGCGCGGCCTTCCTGTTTTTGAACTTACACTCAGGTCGGAAATAAATTTTAAAGTGCATTCTCTTTAAAGGGTCAACCTATGAATCCCTGTGTTTCATTTTTGTTACTCTGACTCTCGAGATTATGTCATTAAAAGTTTTTGAAAAGTTAATTTGCGATACTTCTCACCTGTTTAAGCAGTTCTTTAGTCGTGTTAGATAATTTTTTAGGTGAACTTGGATAATTTCAGACTGTTTCCATTGGAAAAACGTGTAACAGATAAAGACGTTCATTTAAAACTCAGAAGAAAACTCTGAGTTTTGATGACAAAACCCAGAGGGTTGGGCTTTCTCTTTCTCCTCTACCCTCCCTCCTTTCCCCACGGGCGCCCCCCGCCCTTCCCCCTCCATCCTATTAACAGTATTACCAGTTTTGTCAGACCTGGTATGTTTTAATAGGATGAGTGTGGGACTTAAGAATAGAAACAGAACGTATTCTTGACAATGCCCTGTTTTGACTGTTGTGTTTATTTTTAATAGTTCACCGTGACCCATGTATTTCAGTAATAGATAGGCACTACATTTTATCGTAATCATAAGCAGCCTGTAAAACTTTTCTGTTTCAGGCAAGGCATCTCTACATTTGCGATTATCATAAAAACTTAATTCAGAGTGTTCGAAACAGAAGAAAGAGAAAAGGGAGTGATGACGATGGAGGTGATTCACCTGTTCAAGATATTGATACCCCAGAGGTAGATGAACATTTTTGTACGTTAAATGTGTATCCTAAATAATTCATTCTTAAACTTTTATAGAAAAGATATGAGTACATTTTTAAAATGGTTAAAGAATTTGAGAAATCTGAAAATGAAAGCAAAATTAAATACAGCCAGTTAACATACAGTTACACAGTGTGACTTGTTATATTTCAGTTGACAATTATTGCATCTCTGTTGTCTTATAATTTTTTTTTTGTGCCCCAGTTTTTAATGTACTTATCCCCGAAAGTGTTTAATACATTTATAGGTGTTTTGATAATGGAATTACATTAGACGTACCAGTGATATTTCAATAGTTTGAATGAACTAATTTATATACGTTACTTCTTTCTAGGTGGATTTATACCAATTACAAGTAAATACACTTAGGAGATACAAAAGACACTTCAAGCTACCAACCAGACCAGGACTTAACAAAGCACAGCTTGTTGAGGTATATGAATTTTTAACTATTTAAACTTTAAGTGAGCCTGTTCCCACAAATTATATGCTAATAAACTAGTTAACATAATAATTAACATAGTGATATAACAATACATCACTTTTTTGTAATGACTAGTCAGTGGACTGTGCGATTTTCTTTGCTTCTTCTAATATTGGCTTTAAGAAATAATGTGAATTTTCTGTCCTCATTCTAAAATTTGTTAGTTTTAAAGTTCCATTCACTCAGTAAACATTTATTGAGCACCTAATCAAGGCATAATAAAATA
The DNA here is from genome assembly GCA_004026745.1 of Myrmecophaga tridactyla. Lineage (NCBI taxonomy): Eukaryota > Metazoa > Chordata > Mammalia > Pilosa > Myrmecophagidae > Myrmecophaga > Myrmecophaga tridactyla. Next base: position 3,508 of record PVIY010025368.1, read on the forward strand.
AATTAATAAGCTCTAATGTTTTTGTCAGTATTTGTTTTGGGGGGTTTCTGGTGACGTATGTTTATAGAAGAACCCCTATACAGTATGCACATAAGTTGCTGATTTAACTGTTTCAGAATTTGTCTTTTTTGATGTTAGTTTGCTTTATTTGAGGCATCCATGTTTTCTTTATATCTTGAAGAGGCAAAGATTAAACACTTTTTACTTTATGAAAGGTTTTTTATACAGGTGTTTACTAACAGTTTTTCTTGATATAGGGCTTTTATTGGATTTAGTCCTTTAATGAGTTTTGAAAACTTGACTGAGTGTGTGCATTCTCAGGAAATAATAGAACCAAGAAATCTGTGCATTATACTAAGATGTTTATAGATTTATACATTTAATCTTTAATCATACTTAAAATTAAAATCCTTAATCTCCTTGACAGACACAAAATTGTAAATGTATAAATCAATTTTTCCTATTCTTTAGCTTGAATTTAATGCTTATCCAATGTTTTTTAAAATGTGTGTATTGAATAAGGCAAAAGATGAATAGAAGGTGTAATTCTTTTGCAGAATGTCTTTTAACGTTGTCAAGCTGCAGTGAATCTGGGTGGCTCAGTGGTAGGATGCTCACTTGCCATGCTATAGGCCTGGGTTGGATTCTGGCCCATGCTCCAAAAAAAAAAAATCCAATGTATTAACTTTTTAGCCCAAGTTTCATCAGTAAAAACCCAAGTTTTCTTTACATTTGATTTTGAAGATCTAGTCCTTCTTGGATTGTAAATCATATTAATAAAATATAAAATATTTCTCATTGTATATTATAAAATATAAATATAGATATTGCCTACCATGATGGAACTCTATCAGGTACTAATTGAGTGATGGCATCTTTGTTTTGGGACATTTGGGAACTGAAGAACTGATTAGTGTTAATGTCGTATTTAAATAAATATATTTTAATGCGTAAATCAAACCGGAAAATTTTGATAATCCAATCTTCTAAAACAATTATATTATTTCTAGAATTGTTTTCTTTATTAGAAATGAGAAATAGTGTTATAGTTTAGTCAGAAAGTAGTTTTAAAGTCAGATATTTAAAAGCGATTCCAGGCTTATCCTCTATAAGTCTCTTAAGTATATTGTGGATGGACTTTTTCTCTAAGCTGTTTCATCTTCTAGAATCTAGTTGTACATGTAAGTACCTCACTTTAGTCTGTTACATTTCTTTGATAGTTGCAGTCCATATGTTAGATCAGCACAACAAAAAGGCAAGAAAAGGGATAAACATTCTTCAGTGAACATCCCTCTTTCTCCTCTCAGTTTCCATCCACAATTTTTAATCAGAAATTTTTAAAAAAAACCTTTACAAAGAGTGCTGCCAATGAATGAAAGTACAAAGGACATATCTGTAAGCCATTTCATGACTTTTCTCTAACATCAAGAATTTCTTGAATTTCATATTTATTGTTTTACATGCATAGGCTCTAAACCATTGCAGGTATGATACAGTTGGACTTTTAACATTCTGTTTATTTCATTGATATTTAAAGTTTAAAAGTAAAAATATTTACTTCCTAATCTAGAATCTTAAATTTTAGATAAATAAAAAAATAAAATTTCTAATCCATGTATGTTTAATTGAGTGGGCTGAAGTCACCCTCTTATTCATAACACCTGTACTTACATGCTTTTCACCCTGTCACTATTTTGTAAGTACATGATTTCTTATTCGAAGGATGTAGCTCTTAATCATCACATAGTACTTTTGCTTTTGATGAAGCAGTATTTTTTTTACCTAGTTTATGAAATATGTGAATATGTATAATTTAATTTCCTCAATTTTTTTTCTTTATAGATAGTTGGTTGCCACTTTAGGTCTATTCCAGTGAATGAAAAAGACACCTTAACATATTTCATCTGCTCAGTGAAGAGTGACAAGAACAGATCAGATCTCAAGGCCGATAGTGGTGTTCACTAGCAGAGATGGAATTGAGACTAAAACCTGCATGTTCAGACATTAAGACTGGTCACTGTTTTTTCATATGTAGAAATGTTCTTTGTGTATTTTTTCTACACAGGATTTTCTCTGGTTTTATTTTCTTTGTCTGACTCTAATAATTAGTTGGAAACTCATGTAAAATGAGCTTTCCTAGATTAAAAAGTATTTTAAATAAAGGTTATTACTATTATAGTTGTTTCAGTGTATTTATTTGGTAAAGCTTGTTTTTTTTAACCAACTTTTAGGGGCCAGTATTGAGATTTCAATATAAAGATCGTTTTGTTTCCCCCCTTTCCTACTTTTTTTAAATTCCAAGAGATTAACAGATTAAAGAGGTATAAAATAGGTATAGCACATTTACTTCTTCCGGAGCATTTTCACTTGGAATTAAATATATCTTACATAGCAGTTTTATTTTAACGAGCTTTATAGAGCTAGCAGGTTTGAAAAATAGATTTCCACTGTAACAGAGTTTTTTTATCTCTCTTTAAAATTACTATTACTTGATGAAGCATCAGAAAAACAAATAATTTTATTTATATGCTCACATCCCTCCAAAGAAAATGTGCCAGCAAAGATAAGCATAATGCTGAAAGTTAAAATAACATAAAAGTAAATAGTTTTAATTGTTAAAATTTTGTCTTAGAGAAGAGATATTTCTATGGCATAAATATAGAAAGTACATCTGTAATGCCTCTTAATTTTCAGTCATACACTGGACTGTTTATATTGCAAATTAGCACTAATAAGTTAGAACTAAAAGTCTAACAAGATCTTCATTTGAATTTTGGTTAGACAGAGCTGTGGCTTGATTTTTATTATATTTCCTTTTTATATTTCATTCTTAGTCAGTTTTCTATTAAACATTTTTAACTTCTGCTTTTTCCTGAGACTATAATTGCTTAGCCAAATTCTTATAATTACAAGTCATATTTATAGCTTATGACATGCAAAAAAAAAAAAAAAGCTTCAGTGAAATGCTCTAAAATTCTGCTGCAGATTTTAGGCTGGAAATAGATATGGCTCAGGGTTGACATTTTGGGCCAGATAATTCTTTATTGTGGAATGCTGTCCTGTGCAATGTAAAATGTTTAACAGCATCCCTGGTGTCCACCCACTCGATACCAATGCCACCTCCAAGATGTAAAAACTACAAATACCTATAGACATTTCCAGATATTCCTTGGGGGGCAAAATCATCCCTGGTTGCAAACCACCAATGTAGCTAAATTTGAAATGCTAGTTCATTAGATGACGGGTTTTGTCTATTTTCTAGTGTTCTGAGTGTACTGACCGCCACAAATGTGAACAGTAAGTGCCTGGTGTGTGTTCTCGCTTTGGGTATTTAGAGATTTACTTGCTAGTTTATTGATGAACAGAGGCTGTGATAGTTAGTATTATAGAAATCTCATTTTTGGAACTCCAGATACCCCTGTGAGTAGTTGTTTCTTAGCTGTACCAAAATGAACCACATAGCTACAAAATGTGGCGGTTTATTTGTGAAAGTATTACTGTCACATTTAAAATTTTTACCTGAAACTATAGACTTGATTTTTAAGTAAAAACTTGGCTATAGGCGTATTTTTTCCTGTCAAAGCACATTCAATTCCTATGGGAAAAACTTGAAATTATTTGCTTACATTATAGTATCTTTTTATGCATATAATCCTTGACTAAAAATTTTAATTTCAAATAATTATTTGCATATTACAGTTGTATAAAAAGTGACAGAGTTCTGGGTGGTGATTATCCAATGAAATTAAATACTTGTTAGAGCAATTTAAAACATGAAAAATGGGATATTATGAGAACTTGTAGAATCTTCTAACTAAAGCTAAGGAACAGAAGAAGCCACAATAAGAAAGTCAGTTTTATTGAAAAATTTAAAAGTTTTGCTATTGGAATTTTAAATAAAATTAACAGAACTGAATTAAAACTCATTTCTGTAAGTGTACAGTTTACTTTTAATATTAGAGATTCAGAGAAGACTGTATTGGGATGGGAAGTAGAAAACATACTTAGTGTATATCAGGGGCTCAAAAATTAAGTTACTTGGTAACTACCCTTCACCAAAAGATTTAGTAAAAGGCTAAAAATTAATGCCTGTAATACATATCTTTAAAGTACACGCTGTATATTATGTTTGCAAAAAGTTGATAGCACAGTTAAGATTATGTATTAGGCAAGTGATGATGGTCAAAATTAAATTTTTGTCATTTTACTGCTTATACATTTAATTAAGTTTTAAAATATCAAGAAGGGTCTTCCTTTTATGAAAAGCATTTTCCTACTTCTGCTAGTTAGGCTGAACACACACACAGATGTACTTATATACACACATAGAACCCTTCTTTCAGTTGTCAATACTCTTCACTACACAATTTATTGCTGACATTGACTATAAGTTAGACTTCGGCTATATGCAAAGTTGGTTGAGAATAAATTGGATTTTCCTTCTGGGAAGATTATTTTAGAGGCTATATATAGTGCTTTACATAGAGGCTTATTTACATTTTTAAGCACCTGTCATAATCTTTTACAGAAATGAATTATTGTGGAAAGAACTCATGTATATCTGTTGGCAATTATAAGGAAGTTAAAGTTACCAAATGATGTGTAAATGTTCCATCTGTCCTCCTTTTCCAATAGTTGTTGTTCATTGTTTTTGTCCTCCATGTTGCCGTCTCTAATAATCCTTTAGAATTAGTACCTAATCCAGCAAACAAAATTATTCAAGGAGTCCCTATAGGATTATGATGAGGGAAAGAGAAATTTTATCAAGAAAGGGTGAGCTGTTAATAGGTTTTCCTGACACCTTTGTGCTCAGCACTATAGGACTCTTACTAAAAACAAGGATATAGAAAATAAAGATAAAATACAAACACTTTTATTTAGTATTAGCAAATATAAGGAATCTGAAAAGTACAATGGTATAACTCATCTAAGTAAATCTTTGGTTTCCAAAAAAGGCAATAGATTAGATAATGCTATTAATGTGGTGGTGAAGACTAAATGTAACAGTAGGACTGGCCATATTAAAAAACTCTCACTGAAAATATAACCTTAGACAAGCTACTCATCTCTAAACCTTAATATTTTATCCCTAGAATGGGGATAAAGACAGTAGTACCTCGTTCAGTTGTGGTAAGACAGTGTTTCAAACAATGCCTGGCCCATAGTCCATTTTTAATAGAAGCTTAATTGTCTGTTCTTCTAGGTAAAGCTATAGGAAAAATGAATGATCTAATCATTAATAAGATTGAATAAAATGATTGCTTTTAAGAATATTTATCAGTTCAGAAAAAGTTGCATAAGCTATGTGAACATTCATGTTTTTCCATTTACTAATTCACAAAATATTTATGTGATAATATAAAGTTAGATGTATGTTTCCATAATATTTTCATTTATAAAAGAATATAGCTGAATTTCATATCACAAAGTAATTTCCAGAAGGGATGCAATGTGTTTAAGAATAATCATTATATCTGTAAAATTTCATTTATGAAATATTAGCTTTTTTCCAAGTACTATTATTCTACTCAGATTTTGATTGCACTAATAAAGAAATATTTATTAAAAATCTATTGTTGCCTCACAGCTGCCCTCTTGCTAATGAGCCATTTACAAATAGAGACACTGGATCTTTCACACTTGTTTTCAAGTGGACTCTATACCAATCAGACAGTGAAACAGTATTTCTGATGGTTTTCTTATTTACCTATTCCATTCACTGTTACAGAAATGATGTAAGACTTCTATTATTGAGTTAATCTGATTTTAATACCAGTTAATTTGGTGAAGGAAAAAAAGCCCAAAAAAATCACATGCTATGTTGAGAAAACAATTAATTTGATTTCTTTATAGTTCTACTTCTTAATACATTTTGTAGGAGGTCATATTATTTGAAAACATGCCTGACTTGTGTTTGTAGATTTTATGAGAAACTAAATTCTGACTAAAAATTGTTGGCCAGGCCAGTAACACTTACTGAACACTTAATATATACCAGATACTGTTCTTCATGTAGTCTTCAGAAATGGATCAGGGGCCTCAGAAGATTCTTTCAATGAAATAATGTCACTTTTGTTCACAAAATAATATCTCCTAGATTGGCTGCATGGTATGGTGTTTCTCAAACTTTCCAAAGCAATATTTTATATAGCAATCTATAGTTCTCTGTAGCACAAGTTTCACATTTTAAAGTAATTATTTGTATTTATAGTACTTTTGTAGCATTCAACTTCTAAGGGGACAAGTTAATTTTATTCATTACCATAGCCTCAAAACTTAATATTTTATAGAACAAAATGTTCTAGCATGAAGTACTTTCTGAAATCACCTCTGCTGGTCACTATCAGTGAATGCATACATTTTAAAGATCTGATTGCATAGTCCAAACCTGCCTCTAGCAATTAAAAAATATCCTTGACAGCACCTGTTTTATTTTTTTGATTCATATGACTTTTTTAAATAATTTCATTGAGTTAAATTCACATACCATACAATTCATCTAAAGTGCACAATCAGTGTCTTCTAGGAAATTCAAGAATTGTGCATACATCACCACAATCAATTCTAGAATATTTTCACTATGTTATAACAGTCCCGTATTTCATCCTCTGGCTTTTCTAGTTTCATATATGACCCTAAACATTCCTTTTCACCCACAATTGCACCCACATATCACTGCACTCACTATAATGTGCTACCATCACCTCTACCATTTCCAAACATTTATAGTCGACCTTAATACACATTCTGCACAAATTAAGAATCAGCTCCCCATTCTCTGCCCTCATTCTATCTTCTGGTGACCTATGTTCTAGATTTCTAACACCATAAGTATGCTAGTTATATTTAGCTCATAATTAGTGAAGTCATTCAATACTCATCCTTTTGTGTCTGACTTATTTCAAAATAATGTCCTCAAGGGTCATCCAGTTAGTCACATGCTTCACGACGTCATTTCTTCTTACGGCTGCACAGTATGCCGTCATTTGTATATACCACAATTTGTTTATCCGTTCATCAATTGATGGACACATGGGTTGTTTCCATCTTTTGGCAAGGGTGAATAATATTGCTAAGGACATCAGTGTGAAAATGTCTGTTCACATCCTCGCTTTCAATTCTTCTGAATATACACCTAGTAGTGGGATTGCTGGCTCATGTGACAGTTCTTTATTTAGCTTCCTGAGGAACCAATAAAGTGTCTTCCACAGTGGCTGTACCATTTCTACATTCCCACCAACAGTGAATAAGTATTTCTATTTCTTCACATCCTCTCCAACACTGGTAGTTTTCTGTTTGTTTTGCTTGGTTTGTTTTATTTAATGGTGCCATTCTAGTAGGTGTGAAATGATATCTCATGGTTTTGATTTGCATTTCCCTAATAGGTAGAGATGTTGAGCATCTTTTCATGTGCGTTTTAGCCTTTCCTATGTCCTTTTTGGAAAACTGTCTATTCATGGGGTTTTTTTTCCCCTTTTTTTAATGGGATTGTTTGTCTTTTTATCATTGAGTTGTAGGATCTCTTTACATATCCTGGATATTAAGCCCTTATTTGATATGAGATTTCCAAATATAGTCTCCCATTTAGTAGGCCACTCTTGCCCCCTCTTGACAAAGCCCTTTGAAGCACAAAAATATTCAATTTTGATAAAGTCCCATTTATCTATATATTTTTTGTTGCTTATGCTTTGAGTGTAGGGTTTAAGAGACTACCTCCAACCACAAAATCCTGAAGATGTGTTTCTTCTAGAAGTGTTATGGTTCTTTTATATTTTTGTCTTTGATCCATTTGAGTTAAATTTTGTATTGGTAAGAGATAGGGGTCCTCTCTCATTTTTTTTTTGCATATAGATACTTAGTTATCTCAGCACCATTTGTTGAAGAGATTGCTCATACCAGTTGAGTGGGCTTGGCAGCTTTGTCAAAAATCAATGGATCACAGATGTAAAGGTCTGTTTCCGAACTCTCAGTTTGATTCCATTTGTCAGTTTGCCTATCTTTATGTAAATAGCTTGCTGCCTTTACCCCTATAGCTTTGTTATATGCCTTAAAGTCAGGAAATAAGGGTTCTCCAATTCCATTTTTCTTTTTCAAGATGGTTTTGGCTATTCAGGGACCCTTATCCTTCCAAATAAATTTGGTAATTGGCTTTTTCAATTTTGCCACATGGGCTGTTGGAATTTTGATTGGGATTGGGTTGAATCTTTAAATCATTTTGAGTAGACTTGACATCTTAATATTTAGTCTTCCAATGTATGAACATGAGTGTCCTTCCATTTATTTAGGTCTTCTTTGATTTCTTTTAGCAATGCTTTGAAGTTTTCTGTATACAAAACCTTTACATACTTGGTTAAGATTATTCCTAGATATTTGATTCTTTTAGTTGCTATTGTCAATGGAATTTTTTTCCTAATTTCCTCCTGAGATTGATCATTACTAGTGTGTAGAAACACTACTGATTTTTTTAAAATAATTTTTTATTTTATTTTTTTTAAATACCAAAAAAACACCAAACAAACGCAAACATTCCTGTTTTGATCATTCCGTTCTACATATATAATCAGTAATTCACAATATCATCACAGAGTTGTGTATTCATCATCATGACCATTTCTTGGAACATTTGCATCTATTCAGAAAAAGAAATAAAACAAAAACAGAAAAAAAATTTGTACATACCATAACTCTTACCCTTCCCTTTCATTGATCACTAGCATTTCAAACTAAATTTCTTTTAACATTTGTTCCCCCTATTATTTATTTTTATTCCATATATTCTACTTGTCTGTTGACAAGGTAGATAAAAGGAGCATCAGACACAAGGTTTTCACAATCACACAGTCACATTAACACTACTGATTTTTGCTTGTTATCCTTGTATTCCTGCCACTTTGCTGAACTTATTAGGTCAGAAGTTTTTTTGTAGATTTTTCAGGGATTTCTAGGTATGGGATCATATCATCTGCAAATAATGAACGTTTTACTTTTCCCTTTTCAATTTGGATGCCTTTTGTTTCTTTTTCTTGTGTTATTGCTCTAGTTAGAATTTCTAGCACAAGGTTGAGTAATATTGGTGACAGTGGGCATTCTTGTCTTGTTCCAGGAAACTTTCAATTTTTCACCGCTGATTATGTTAGCAGTGGGTTTTTCATATTTTCCTCTTTTCATGTTGAGAGAGTTTCCTTTCATCCCTATCTTTTGAAGTATTTTTATCAAGATGGGTTTTGTCAAATGCCTTTCCTTCATCAATCAAGATGATCATGTGATTTTTCCCCTTTGATTTGTTAATGTAGTATAGTATATTAATTGCTTTTCTTATATTAAACCACCCTTGCATATTTGGGATAAAACCCAAATAATTAATGTGTGTAATTCTTTAATTGCACAGTTGGATCTGATTTGCAAGTATTTTGTTGAGGATTTCTCTATCTTATATTCATTTGAGAGACTAATCTGTAATTTTCTTTTCTCATATCTTTATCTGGTTTTGGTTTTACGGTGATGTTGACTTCAAGAATGAGGTAGCATTTCCTCTCCCTCAATTTTTTGGAAGAGTTTGAGGAGGATTGGTATTAATTCTTTTAGTAATGATTACTAGAATGCAAACCATCTGGTCCTGTACTTTTCTTTGTTGGGAGGTTTTTTATGACTTTCAGTCTCTACTTATAATTGGTTTGTTGAGATCTTCTTTTTCTTCTGGAGTCAGTATATATTGTTCATGTGTTTCTAGAAAATTGTTCATTTCACCTAAGTTTTCTAGTTTTTTTGGTGTACAGTTGTTCATAGTATCCTGTTATGATCTTTTTTAAATTTCTGTTGGATCAGTAGTAGTGTCCCATTTGACTTATTTATTTGCATCTCCTCTCTTTTTTTCTTTGTCTGTCTAGCTAAGAGTTGTCAATTTTATTATCTTCTCAAAGAACCAACTTTTGGTTTTGTTGATTCTCTATTTTTTGTTATCAATTTCATTTATTTCTGTTCTAACCTTTGTTATTTCTTTCTTTCTGCTTGCTTTGGGATTAGTTTGCTTTGCTTTGCTTTTTCTAGAAAAAAGATAAATACCTTGCTGTTTGGGGGCACATTGCTCCATATTTCTAGTAGGTCTAGTTCATTTATCAAATTATCAAGGTCTGTGTTTGCTTTTTGATACTCTATCTAGATGTTCTATCTATTGATGTGAGTGGTGTATTGAAGTCTCCAACTGTTACTGCAAATGCATCTATTTCTCCCTTCGGTTTTAGTAAAACTGAGAATGTTTGCCTCATGTATTTGGGGTTAGTTGCATATATATTTATTATTATTTCTTCTTCGTGGATTGCCCCTTTTTAATATATAATATCCTTCTTTGTGTCTTTGCATTTAAAGTCTATTTTGTCCAATATTAGTATAGTCACACCAGCTAATTTTTTTTTTTTTTTGGAGGTACTGTTTGCATGAAATATCTTTTTCCAGACTTTCATTTTCAACCTATTTGTATCCTTGGGTCTAAAGTGAGTCTCTTCTAGGCAGCATATAGATGGCTCATATTGTTTTTATCCATTCTGCCAGTGTGTGTCTTTTGATTGGGGAGTTTAATCCGTTAACATTCAATATTATTACTGTAATGGCAGCACTTCAACCATTTTAGCCTTTGGCTTTTATATGTCATATCACATTTTTCTCCCTTTCTATACCCTTTTAGTTATCTTTGCTGATCTCTTCATTTCTACACTCTCCTCCAAGCCCCTCTCTCCTGTCCTTTCCTTTCAGCTTGCAGTACTTCCTTTAGTATTTCTTGTAGGGCAGGTCTCTTGGTAACAAATTATCTCAGTTTCTGTCTATCTATGAATATCTTAAGCTTCTATGTGACTTTTTAGTTCTCATCTGTGATATAGTTCTTTTAATGTAAAATCTGTTTTGTTTTTTTCAAAATAAATCAGGGGCATGTACTGTGGTTTAGAGCACACAGTTGTGTGTGAGTACATATATGTGTGTGCATAGAGAGGGTTGAGGAAGCTTGAGTGTGATGGTTAAGAAATTTTCATTTTTAGAACGAGATTATTGGAAAGAATGTAGGTATTGGAACTAGAACTTTTCAAATTCTGTCTTTCTACCTTGAATTTTAGCGAGTATTTTAAATTTCAGATAGCATCTGAAAATACTTCAAAGTTTGCTTTTGTTTTTTTTATAAGAGAGTGAAATGGAAACCTACTTAAAACATTTAGCATGCATAATATGCACTCAAACATTGACCCTTTTTCCCAGATTACTAGAAAACTTATAATTTCCCTTCTAAGAATGTCAATTTATACCTAGGACTTCTCATTAAGTATGTATTGTCAATACTGTTAATTAGGAATTGAGAGTGTTCTCCATCTTTGAGCCAAAATTATGGCTATTCACCCTGGGAGAGATAATTATTTTACTGATCATAATAAATAATGCCACAGACAAAAAATTTCTGGTCAAAATTTTAACCAGTGCCAACAGTGTCCACAAAGAAAAACTAAATTGAATTAACTTTTATTACTACTTGTTTAACAAAGATTTACTTGTCCTAGACAAGTAGGAATTTGTAGAATCTGTACTTTATTATGCTGGATAGAAACTAGAAATGCAGTTACACTGACATAGTGTACTTTGTGGGAAATTAGGGATGGAATTCTCCGGAATACATGAAGATTCTCAGTGATTGTTGCAAGGGATCACAAAAGAGATCTTTGGCCCAAAGAAGACATCTCTGAAAGAAATGAGAACATCAGTTAATTTCAGCTGAAAACTGAGGTACATGTTAATCTTTTCTGGGTTAAAAATGGATAGTTATTTCCAGAATTTCAGATATGACTATTCTTTTTAGGTAGATAAAGTACAAAGAGAATGAGTGGGAGGGCTTGCTGTAGAAGCAACAAAGACCAAGTTCTTCTGTTTTCCCCTCATTTGCCATTGATTTTTTTTTTTCTTTTTTTCGCATGGGCAGGCACCGGGACTCAAACCCGGGCCTCTGGCATGGCAGGCGAGAATTCTGCCACTGAGCCACCTTTGCACCACCCCTAAAGTTCTCTTACTGCCATTGATTTTATGCTATCATTTTCTATAAAAGAAAGGAATGATTTGGTATTTCAAAACCTTACAGTCATGTAAACTTTCATTTGTCTAATATTGGTGGGCATGGCCATGAAGTTTAAATCTGCATGTAAGAAACAGAAGATTGAAAACCCAGGAAAGTCATTAAGTAAAATTCTAAGTTATACAAGGGAATGGAGAAATGTTAAAAAGCCACTTAATTCTCTAATGGTTGGAAAGATCATATAAGGTAGCATATATAAAAATACATGGAATAATATAAAATATTACATATATGTAAGATATTATGATTGTGGCTTAAAAATATATAGCAAGGTAAATCTGTTGCTGCTATGAAAATGGTATCCCAAATTCAGATAAAAATCACTGATACATACCCATGCTGCTATTTTCATCTATTAATATGGGTTATATTAAAAATTACATCATCAAATAAAAGCAAGTCCATTTCAGTAAGTTGGTTTCAAGTCGTCCAATTCCAAAACTGTAACCATGGTATTTAAATATTAGCTGGCATTTCATTTATGTAGGCAGAAACAATTAAGTCATTTTACATGACCAATTAACTCAAGTTCTTGGTGTCAAGTACAGTGACTCTTAAACTTTAGTGTGCATCAAAATCACCTGGAGGTTTAATTGTACATGTATGGTTGGATCCCACCCCCTAGAATTTCTAATTCGGTAGGTTTGGGATGGGACCCAAGGATGTGCATTTCTGACTACTCCAATCACACTGTTGCTGCTATTCACAAACCATACTTTGTGAGTTGCTGGTTTGGTAGAAAAAATCTGGTCCAAGTCAGAAGCCTTGGTGTTGGTATTCACTCATTACGTGGGACAGTGCTGGTCATGCCACCTTTAGGAAGGTGACATATGCCCTTTCCACCCAACAGGTTTCTTAGAAGAATGAAAATATGATGGTATATATTGAAAATAATTTGAAAAAGCTAGTTTCAGTATGAAATATCCAAGATCATAGTATTTAAAAGATTCCCTATTACTAGAGGAAAAATATTTAAAAATCAAGAGCTAAAAATATTTATTGATTCATCTACCGTTGTTTTATACTTAAAATAGGCTTACTTTCCACTTTTCAGTGGCATTTAGTTAGCTCATTTCTGATTAACTCAGGAAACTAGAAAGCTTTTCTTTGGCCATTACTAAACTTTTCTGTCCAGTAATAACTTGACCCTGTCCACTGTGATCGTTTATCTAAAGCATTTTATTAGTTTTCAAATGGTTTAAGATGGCAACCTTGACATTGTGGTAAAAATCTAATAGAGAATTTTAAAAGATTCTTAACTTTCTGGATTTCATTTACTTTTATTAAACTCTGTCAAATTCCATTTCCTGATGGTGATGATTGAAAAAAATAGTTTGGGTTTTGAATAGAATTTTACTAAAAAGGGCAATTAATTTAAGGAAACACATTATGGAGAAGGCATTTTAAAAAGAGCTTTTATGCATACATTTCAGAGCAATACATTTTGTGATTTCGCGTCCTTACTTTGGGCAGCAGAGCAGTTCACTGAAATTGCAGTAACAGATCATCTCACATCCTTTCCCATCCCAGAAATGATTCTGGACATTTGCATCAATCTGTGTCAGGTCAGCTATTCCTTCTGGAAGACTGTGACAGTTGCGGTCCTTCAGTATCTTTCTGTAACAAGAGAGGCGGTTTGCAGGCATGGCTTGCACTCTTGGCAGCAAAGTCAGCCCAATGGTGATGGTGATCGCAAGTACCATAAATTTCATTTTGGCCCTGAGATAGAAGAAAAACCAGAATGTGTTATTTGTTCATCTAAAACATTCTGAACATAAAGTTCTATAGCATTCTCATAAACTCTTGAATCGGAAGAATGGGAGTTGGTCTTTTCTATTCTCCTCTTTGAATGTGTTTCTCAAGGTGTAGTCTTATGACTATCCACATAAAAATAATGACATATTTGTTAAAATCAAACACCTGGGCTTCACAAAGAAATATCGAATGAGAAATGTCAGGGGGTAGAGTGGTGGCAAGAGCGAGACTCTTGTATTCAACAAGTACCCGAAGTGATTTTTGTGTGTGTATTCAACAGATTAAAAACTGCTGGTAGAATAAACTCAGGTAAATTTTTAGAACAAATAACATCATTGAGCACAGAAGATCTTTACTTTGCATGTCCTACATCCTAACAACAGCCCAATGTCAAAGAACCCGTGTCCCATGCTGAGAAAAACAAAAAAACCTATTTATCCTGACACTGACAGATAATAATCCATAGATACATTTATAGTTCACATTAGTTTTTGAAAATTCCAGAAATACGTTTAGAAGCCTGTTTATTTGTGTGCAAATTTTTAATAATGCTGTGAATTTTTATCTACATAAACTACTTCCTCTTAGCCTCAGTTGAAAACAGAGGTTCAGAACTTCCCTAATAATTGTGTAGCCTGTTATTGGGCAGCAACCATGATGCTCATTACTGACTGACATAGTTCTAATATTTCCCTTATTGTAAAATATTTTTCTGGAGTTTCCACTCAGCTGTCCTAGTTTGAACCCTTGGGGATGAATCAAATAAGTCTAATTCCTTTCCTAGAAGAGAACTCTTCTTGTGTAGTATTTGTATACAACTATGGAATATTCATCAACTATATAACCAGACCTCTCTGGCTTTCATATTTGGCATGAAGAAAATAGAGGCTATCGTAGTAAAGACAGAATAGGAAAATAGAAGAGGAACCTGTCAGAATCCATAGCTATTCACATTTCCTCTCATTGACAGGCCCCATGTATCCTTTCTACCATGGAGCATTAAAAAGAGGGAAAGACAGTTGAAGGATCTTTCTCTTTACATATTGTACTTTGAAAGAAAACATTATTGTTGGAAAACATTTTAACATGAAGATTTCAGTTCTTAGATATGTCTCAGGGGTGAATTATTTTAGCTAAGATGGATTTTTAAATAAACGCACTTAAACTGCTTTTTATAAGCTGAGAGAGGAAAAGTGTGCCCTTGTACTCCCAAGAACTTCAGATTTTCATCTCAGATTCTAATTTAAATTAGTCACTGTTTGCTTTACATCTATAGTTTCTTAGAATTATAAATATTCATTTTAATTCCTACCTCCAAACATAAGTATAAGAAAAGACAAAATGAGATCAACATCATTTTATGTATTTTCAGATTTGCTGGAGCATGACATTACTATCTTCCATCACAATCCACCATGAATATAATATGCCTTTCAACTGGCTTTTTGCAGATCATAGCTTAAATTTCACATTTTTCAAAACATAATTTTCTGAGGTACTCTGGTTCTCAGTTATGCCAACAGTATATCCCATGTAAAAATTAACTATACTTCTGGACATTTTTTTTTTTTTTTGGTTAACCTTCAAAGAAGGGTAAATTGAAGCTACAATGTATTGAGCATTTATTATGTGCCTGGAATCACCACAACCATTAAGCTTTAAAAAAACCTATCAGGGTATAGGACCAAACCCCACTAAAAAGGAAAACTTTTTTTAAACAGCTTTAGTTGAGGTATAATTGACATCCAATCATTTATAAATATTTAAAGTGCAGAGTTTAGGTTTTGGCTAATATATATCCTAATATATATAGGATATATATATATATATATATCCATGAAATCATCACCACAATCAAGGTAGCAAGCTTATCTATCATCTCTAAATTTTTTGCCATCTCTCCTACCCTTCCCTCCTCCAGCTCTCTTGAGGCGTCCCTGGTCTGCTTTCTGTCACCACAGATTAGTTTCCATTTTCTAGAGTTTCATATAAATGTAATGATACAAAATGTGCTCTTTTTAATGTGGCTTTTTTCACTCAATATGTATTTTGAGATTTATTCATGGTGTTGTGTGCCTCAATAGAAAGTTGTTCTAGTTTGCTAGCAGCTGGAATGCAATATACCAGAAACAGAATGACTTTTAATAAAGGGAATTTGATGAATTGCTAGTTTACAGTTCTAAGGCCGAGAAAATGTCCCAATTAAAACAAGTCTATAGAAATGTCCAATCAAAGGCATCCAGGGAAAGATACCTTGGTTCAAGAAGGCCGATGAAGTTCAGGGTTTCTCTCTCAAGTTCACATGGCGAACACAGTCAGGGCTTCTCTCTCAGCTGGAAGGGTACATGGTGAACACGGCGTCATCTGCTAGCTTTCTCTCCTGGCTTCCTATTTCATGAAGCTCCCTGGGAGGCATCTTCCTTCTTCATCTCCAAAGGTCACTGGCTGGTGGACTCTCTGCTTTGTAGTGTCACTCTCTCTGAATCATTCTCCAAAATGTTTCCTCTTTTACAGGACTTCAGAAACTAATCAAGACCCACTCAAATGGGTGGAGACATATCATCCCCTAATCCAGTTTAACAACCATTCTTAACTAAATCACATCATCCAGGGAGATGATCTCATTACAGTTTCAAACACACAGCATTGAATAGAGATTATTCTACCTTTGTGAAATGGGATTTATATTAAAACATGGCTTTTCTTAGGGGGCATACTTCCTTTCAAACCAGCACAAAAGTATTCCATCGTTTAGCCATTCATCTGTTGATGGATATTTGGGTGTTTTCAGTTGGGACCATTACAAATAAAGCTCTTAGGAACACTTATGTACAGTCTTTGTAAGGTCATAGTTTTCACTATTCTTGAGCAGATACCTAGGAGTGGAATAGCTGGATCACATGGTAGGTATAGTTGTAAGTTTTTAAGAAATTGCTAAACTGTTTTCCAAAGTGGTTGCTCTGTTTTAATTCCCACCAGCAGTGTATAGAGTCCCAGTTCCTCCCCAGCATTTAATGTGGTCAGTCTTTCCAACTTTGGTCATTCTAATAAATGTGTAAGGGTATCTCATTTTCTTTTGGATTTCCTTAATGATAGATGATGTTGAAAATCTTTCCACGTGCTTGCTTGCACTCTATATCTTTTCTGTTTAAGTGTCTGATCAAATCTTTTTTGTTTGTTTATGGAACTTTATTGAAGAAAAATATATCAATTACTAGCAGACCTATTAATTACTTATCCACTGACAACTTGCATCGTTTATTAAATGCTATATTAAACAGTATATTGGAAGATAGATTAACTAATAGCTCCAAGCTTCCTAACAATTTAAATGGAAATGACAAAAGGTTTGAGATCCTATTTTGGAATACAAAGGGTGTTTGACTTCAAATTTCCATTCTCTGTAGAACAGGCCGTTCCTTTATTGACATACATCACATGTTCTGTTCTGCTGATGCTATAAATTCAATTCTAATTCTCCAACCACATCAGTAGTGAGCATAGAGTACGTTATGTAGCCTCAAATCTCTAACCGTGAAAGGTTAAACAAGAATGGACTCTGCTGTAGAGTGATACCGCTTCCTTTGATGGGATAATTGAGCGTCCCTCTCCCCCCGCGTCATGTGACTTCTTCAGTGTGTTAGAGCATGAGGACGGTTTTAGTCTCATAACCAGGTTAGAGTGAGGCCTTTGGCCACATAATACGTATGCTACATTTTTTTAAAAAATTCTGAATCTTGGGCAACTGTTATGACCTTACAGTTTCTAAAAGCAGCTAAAGCTGGAAGTACTCAAGTCTTCTCAGATAAGCATGTGAATGAATGGAGGGAGGTAAACAAAAAGTAAAATTAAAAAAGATGTTCTGACAGGGAAGCAGCCGGACAAGAAAACTAAAAAAGGAACAGTAATTGAAAGTTTATTCCAGCTATAATGAGGTTATTCTGACTCTCAGGCAGCAGCACATGGCATACTCCTGAGTCCAGTCGCGAGACCTCCTGTTGTACTTATCTCTGTCTGTTCTGTGGATCTGAGCAATCTCTGGCATCTGGGTTCGCATCACGCAGCAGTGAACAAAAGAACACAAGAACTTTAGAACCATTAAAGCAGGAGACCACTGCCAGCTTAGAATAGCGAGGCCAATACTGCCCTAACTGTGGCTGTCGGGATGGTAAATCCTTGTTCAATGCCACCTGAGGTGTTGTGAAGGGGGAAATCTGCAGGAAAATGAATTGTCGAGAAGAGACACCGTCTTGACACGGGCGGGCGTTAGGTCCGGTGGTCGTGGCTTGACAGCGACCATCATCCCGCTGGACCCGCGACCTCGGGCCGCGCCAAGTCACCGGATCCCTTATTGCAGTGGTCAGAGTCACAGTCTCGTGTGCACCCAAAGGTCCAGCCAAAGCTCTGATTATCGGGAGGCGGGGCGGAGTGTACCTTGGGGTCCCCGGGGTTCCGCGGCCGCAGCGCCCCCTCCCCGCAGGCCGGCTTCGCTCCTCCCGCGCCCCGCAGCCCCCCACGGCCCCCCACGGCCACCCGGCGCAGCTCCGCGTCTTTTGCAACCCCCCACCCTCGCCCCGGTTTAATTGGGTTGCACGTTTTCTTAATGTCATTGAATCGGGAGAGTTCTCTAGATGTTCTGGATACGAGTTCTTTACCAGACAGATGCTTTCCAGATATTTTCTTTCTATCACTTCTCTTTCCATTTAGTAGGCGGTAATTTTCAAAGAACAAAAGTTTTTTAGATTGAGGAAGGCCAGTTCATCAATTTGTTCCTTTATGGTTTGCGCATTCGTTGTCGTAGCTAAGAAATCAGTGCCTCTGCCAAGGACACAACGATTTTTCTATTATAAATTCATCTACAAGTTTTATAGTTTTGAGTTTTTCATTTAGTTCCATGATCCAGTTTTTAGTTAATTTTTTCTTAATTTTTAAATTAATTTTAAATTTAAAAAATATGACAACAAAGAAACACAAACATTCTTAATATATAATCATTCCGTTCTACATATATAATCAGTAATTCACAATATCATCACATAGTTGCATATTCATCATGATCATTTCTTAGAACATTTGCACCAATTCAGAAAAAGAAATCAAAGATAACATAAAAAGAAATAATATGAAAACAGAAAAAAAAATTATACATACCATACCCCTTGCCCCTCCCTTTCATTGATACTAGCATTTCAAACTAAATTTATTTTAACATTTGTTCCCCTTATTATATATTTTTATTCCATATGTTCTACTCATTTGTTGACAAGGTAGATAAAAGGAGCATCAGACACAAGGTTTTCGCAATCACACAGTTACATTGTGAAAGCTATATCATTATACAATCATCCCCAAGAAACACGGCTATTGGAACACAGCTCTACACTTTCAGGCAGTTCCCTCCAGCCTCTCCATTACATCTTGGATAACAAGGTGATATCTACTTAATGCATAAGAATAACCTCCAGGATAACCTCTCGACTCTGTTTGGAATCTCTCAGCCATTGACACTTTGTCTCCTTTCATTCTTCCCCCTTTTGGTCGAGAAGGTTTTCTCAATCCGTTGATGCTGAGTCTCAGCTCATTCTAGGGTTTTTCTCAATCCCTTGATGCTGAGTCTCAGCTCATTCTAGGATTTCTGTCCCATGTTGCCAGGAAGGTCCACACCCCTGGGAGTCATGTCCCACGTAGACAGGGGGAGGGTAGTGAGATTGCTTGTTGTGTAGACTCTTAGGCCTAATTTTAAGTAGTTTGACCTATCCTTTGTGGGGTTAAGTTTCATATGAACAAACCCCAAGGCTCAGCCTATATAGTTAATTTTTGTATACGGCACAAGATACAGATTGAAGTTCTTTTACATATATGTTTGGACTCTTTCAGCACCATTTGTTGAAAAGACTTTTCTTTCCCCATTTCTGCCATTATGGAAGTTCTGATTACTGTAACTGTATAATAATTCTTGGAATCTGCTAGTTATCCCTGCAACCTTGTTCTTTTGTTACAAAGTTGTTTTGGAAATTCTAGTTCTATTGTATTTCCGTGTCGAATTTTAGAATCAGCTTGTCGATTTCTAAAGAAAACTCCTGCTGGAATTTTGATTGAGTATGCATTGAATCAACAAAGAAATTTGGGAAGAATTAACAACCTAATAATATTGATAAATTATTAATATTAATAAATTATTAATAATAATAATATTGAGTTTGTGGCCCATGAACATATTTTTTCAATCTTTTAAATTTTAATATATTTGTGGCTTTGCAACTGCTAGTTCAGTCTTGCTTTAAAATCCAGTGAGATAAACTCTGCCTTTTAACTGCCTTTTAACATTTCATGTGGTTATCGACATAGTTAGATTTAAGTCTATCATCTTAATATTTGTTTTCTATTTCTATTTTCCTTGTTACTTTTCGGAATTTTCAGTTCTGTTTTAATTGAATTTTTTATCATTTAATTTACCTTTCTCTGTTGGCATATAAGCTATAATTCTTTTTTAGAAAAAATTAATGGCTGTTTTAGAGTTTAAAGTATACATCTAGGATGTCAGCTTCAAATGATATTATACCACTTTACATATAGTCTAGAGAACTCTGAAAAAGTATGTTTCCATTTCTCTCCTTTCCGTCTTTGTGCCATCATTGTCATGCATTTGCTTTATACGTAAGTAATATACCATGCATTATATTGGGTTTTTGTGGTTGTTTAAAAACTCTATTGTGTTTCAAGGATTTAAATAATAAGAAAAAAAATTATACATTTATCCATGTAGTTTTCATTTCCATTGTTTTGCATCCCTCCATGTAATCTATATTTCCGTCAGGAATCCTTTTCTTTCTGCCTGAAGGATGACTTTTAACATTCATGTACTGCAGGCTTGCTGAGTGTGAATTCTTTTAGCTTTTGTATGTTTGATTATGACTTCATTTCATTTTTGTTTTTGAAAGATATTTCCACTGGGTGTAGTATGAGAAGTTGACTTTTTTTTTTCTTTCTGTAGCTTAAAGCTGTATCTATTGTAATATCTTTGCTAATTTCAGTACCTGTATCAGTTCTGGATTGATTTCAGTTGATTATTCTCCTGATTATGAGTCATGTTTTCCTGCTTCTTTGGATACCTACTAATCTTTGATTGGATATCAGAGACTGTGAATGTTTCCTGATTAGGGGCTGGATAGTTTTCTATTCTTGTGTTTTGTTCTGAGCTTCAATCAACTTACTTGGAACAGTTTGATTCTTTAAGGTCCTGATTTTACGGTTGGTTAGGCAGGTCCAGAGAGTGTTCAGGCTAAGGCTGAATACTCTGTAACACCCCACAAATTACTTGTTTTTTCATTCTGGATCTGTGACTGTTCTTTGACCCCGTGTGCCAAGCACTCGTCTGTAATCCTTTTCGATATATATTTGTCCTGGTCATGGGCACTTTCATCATATGCATGTGCTGATCCGTTTTTTTGCTAAATACTTGCGAGGGGCCCTCCATGACCTCCAGGGTTTTGCTTGGGCAGCTTTCTTCTCCCTGCTGCTCTGTCCTGTGAATTCCAGCTGCCTTGGTCTTCCCAGACTGTCAGCTCTACCTCAACTCTGAGAATTGCTGGCATCTGTCTGGGCTCCCTCTCCCTGCATCATGACCTGGAAACTCCCATGCAGTAGTCTCGGGACACTGTAGGGCTCACTTCGTTTGTTTCCCATCGCTCAGAAGTCAGGGTCCTTTACTGCTTGGAATCCAATGTCTTGACATTAATTATTTCATGTATTTTGCCTTTGTTTTTTATTTTGGTTGTTTCAAGAGAGTAATTAAATCTGGTCCCTGTTACTCTGCGCTGGCCAGAAGCAAAGTTTTCTATATCCGTCTTGCTATAAGTAGCTATTTTTAGAGGAATATGGAGGAGAGAGGCACAAATCTTACAAATTCTGAAAATGAGCTATATGGTACTCGGGTAATTTTTAATGCTTAAGCTAACTTCTCAGAACTGTATTTTTTCCTTCTTCTACTCCCTTTCCCAAAAGGTTCCTCTGACTTCCATCTTTTGGGTAGGGTAAGTAGCTATTGAGCATGAAGTACAGTCAGCAGTACCCAGTGTGGTTTGCATGGGGAGCTGTTCAGGCAGCCCTTCCTACTTCTGGAATGATGCTTTTCTATCTTCAATTTCGCTTCTCCTCATGTCCTCTTAATCTGCCTTACTTGGTCTATTCTTCTATGGCCTTATTAACCTTCTAAATTGTTATGTTTTATGCTTATGTCTCCTCCTCTCTCTCAAATATAAGCTCCAAAAAGGCAGGAATTTTGTCTGATCTGTATCCCAAATAGCTACAACAGTGCTTGGCACATTGATAAATGAATAAACACTATATCCTTACCTTTATATGTTCATAGTCAGTAAAGTAGGAATTTCTCAGATTGCTAAATCCAAATTAAAGAAGTAAGTGATTTGTCAAATCTTTAAATTTGCATGCTACCAGATACTGTTGTTTTAAATATTTGGTTTTTCTTAATATTCTGACTTTAAATGTAGTTCCCAATTTCTGTATTCTTTTCCAGTTTTTTGTCAAAACTAGCATTTACTCTTGTCAGCTGGTCCATACCTGATTTTTAAAAATATGTTTGAGTGTATGTGAGTGAGTGTATACATTTATTAGAAGATTCAACAACACAAAATGTCAGCTCTCTTGTCTCTAATCTCTCTCCCCAGGTTCCCTCTCTATCAAAGGGATCAGATTGAGGTTTTAAACTCTTTTTAATCTCCTTTTCATTAATGTGTTTCAAGAAATTTTCTATTATTTTAGGTCTTTTGCATTTTCGTGTTTTTATATCTGTGATCTTCCTAATTTTTTACTTTGCTGTCATGTTCTTATTTTTAGTAATCTAGCTAATTTTGCCTAATATTTGTGACTTTTGGATACAGTAGTACATTGAGCCAATTTGCCAACTTACTACCTTTCTTATCTTTCCTGCAAATTAGTGTAGTTTGTTCCTGAGCTTATTTCATGACTATTAGCTGCTTAGACTTTCCTTCCATTAGCTGTTTCTTTACCAGAGCCATGAGCCTGATTGGATATTTTTTAAGAAAAATAATTTGCCTTAAAAATATGTAGTAATACATACTCATTGCAGAAACAAGGAAATTACCAAAAAGTATAGCTAGAATAAAATTCAACAAGCATTTCAACATAGAGTGAATAGTGGTTAACATTTTCTGTTTGGTATGGTAGTGCCATGACTTTCACTGAACATTGTATCTCCCGTGTAACATGAGCTTTCTTAAAGTTTCTATTCTTAATCATGCCGACTTATCTTTACTCAGGATCTTGATTTTATCTTTTTTAATATGAAATATTCTTTATTTTATAAAGCTATGGTGATTAGAGATGGTAGATATTTGTTCTTTTTACTGAGCTTATGCTTACATGCATTTTTGGTTTTCAAATATTCTTTCTTTTATGAAATAATGGTGATTAGAGGTGATAGATGTTCCCTTAAGTCTCTTGCAAAAAAAAAAAGTTGGTCACCCTATTTTGTACTTCCTAGTTTGTTCAAAGTGTACAATTCAAAGATTTTTAACAAATTTATTGTTATGCTACCACCACCACAATCTAGTTTTAGAGCACACTGCCTCACATCACACACAAATTGGAATGTGTAATATGTTGTCTTTTGTGTCTGGCTCTTTTCACTCAGCATAATGATTTTGAGATTCATATATGTTATAGTACATGTCAGTAGTTTGTTCCTTTTTTATTTCTGAATAGTTTCTCATTGTATGGGTGCAACCACATTTGTTTAAATCCGTTCACCAGTTGATGGGCATTTTCCAGTTTTCTGCTAATATGAATAAAATTGCTATGAAGATCATGTACAACTCTTTCTGTAAGCATATGTTTTTATTTCTCTTGGGTAGATACCTGGGTTATATAGTATACATAGGTTTAAATGCTTAAGAAACTGTCAAACTTAAAATAAAGCGTCAATGGTTGAGAGATTCCAGGCGGGGTGGAGAGGTTATCCTGGAGGTTGTTCTTGCATTGAATGGATGTCGCCTTGTTGGTCTGGGTGTGGTGGGGAGGCTGGAAGGAGCTGCCTGAGGGTGTGGAGCTGTGCTCCAGTAGCCACGTTTCCTGAAGATGATTGTATAAAGATATAGCCTTCATGGTGTGACTGTGTGATTGTGGAGGCCTTGTTGTCTGATGCTCCTTTTATCTACCTTATCAACAGACGAGTAAAACATATGGAGTGGAAATGAATAATGGGGGGAACAAATGTTGGGATGGGTTTGGATTGAAATGCTGGTGGTCAGTGGGGGGGAGGGGTGGGGGTGTGGTGTGTGTGAATTTTTTCTGTTGTCTTTTTTTTTCTTTTTCTGGGTTGAAGCGGATGTTCTGGGAGGTGATCATGATGATGAATGTGCAACAGTGTGATGATGTTGTGAATTGCTGATCATATGTGTAGAACGGAATGGTCATAATAAAAAAAAATTTAAAAAAAAAAGAAACTGTCAAACTGATTGCCAATGTGGCTGTACCATTACACAATCCTACTAGCATTGTATGAGGGCTCTAGTTTCTCCATATCCTCACCAACACTTGATAGTGTCTGCCTTCTGATTTTAGCCATTCTAGTGAATGTGTAGTCACATCTCATTTTGGATTTCATTTGCATTTCCCTAGGGACAAATGATGTTGACTGTCTTTTCATGTACTTATTAGCTTGAGCTTGATCTAAGCTCCCATCTACCCTTATGCTTCATACAATTCTTACTATAAATGAGAATCAGCTCCAATAAAGGATCTACCCTATTTCTTTTACAATGTGTTTCAGGACTAAGCATTATAACCAATCAGTATAGAGCTGACTGATATTCTATGATCCTGCTCCCCTACCCCCCAACCCTAAAAAATCTGTGGTTAGGGAAGCTTGAGCAAAGATCAAGGTTAAGTGGTCAGAAAACAGTTTCTTTTACTACTATTTACTTTGAAAAAGAGTACCGCTAAGATGTCACCCCTATTAGAATCATTTACTTAAACTTTAGAGTATGTAGCAATTTACATAGAGGATATTAAGAAGAAGAAAATGAGATGGCCAGGGACAGAGCATAGGGAAACACTCACATTTAGGGACAGGGTAAAAACTAGGTCTGAGATTATAAACCAGTGAAGGTACTTGAGAAGGAATTATAAGATAGTATGGTAATGACAGTGGGGGAAAGGTAAGCGATTGGAAGGTTGAGGCATATTTGGACAAACTCTTCTCAAAGGTTGGTATTAATTGAGTTTTATTCCCCAGAGGGTCTCCACCCAGAGCACCCCAGCTGCATAAAAGCAGATGAATTGAAAGTCTGAATAGCACCACTCCCTGGCCTCATTTACTGTCCCATCTCTCTGATTATATTCACCGTATCTCCACTCAGACACTATTTAACATTGTGAAAATATAGGGTTGCCAGATGAAATTCTGGATCCCTAGTTACATTTGAATCTCAGAAAAACAGTGAATCATTTTTAGCATAAGTTTGTCCCAAGTATTGCAGACTTTTCTACCTCTTGAATTAATTTTGATAATTTATATTTTGCTATAAAATAGCACATTTTACCTATTTTTTTTAAAATGCAATAACGATGTATCTTTGTCATTAAAAAGAAATCTTTCTTCCATCATTAGGGTCTTTCTCTATGCTACCTTCTCTGCAAGGGAGAGGTGTTCAAAAAGCATTCACTTCAGGAAGGAATGAAGAAATGAATTGCTGGAAAAGTAAGTGGGTATGTTGCCATACCATGTATTTCTTACTGTGTCCATGCCAGAGCATAAAATAGCATTTCTGCCACAGACTCAGTCACATAGTACGATGGAAATTTCCACACCTGGCAAGTACTTACTGGTAGTTTTGTTTTTTTTTTTTCAACACTTTAAAAATTACAGGTTTGAACTGAAGTCTTCTCTTCTTCCTTTACTTAGGTGCAGAGAAATACCTTTAACTATTATTTAGCAAGTGGAAAATGTCTGAACGAGTATTTTCCTTTGACATGTTGGTTGCTTTGCATTAAAGGACATTAACCTTAATCTTTGGCAATCCACCAAAATTATAAATTTTCAAGTGTCAACAGGAGTAAAATATCTTAAAGCCAATTTGAAGCGAATTGCTGTAATTTTTTTTTTTTGTATTTCAGTTTAAATAAATGCACTTAAATTCCTCCTGGAGTAGATCCAGATTACAGGAGAAAACAAAGCCAAAAACTGAGGCTCTGACAGCATAAGTGGGAGATCATTTGATAGTTATTCATTGGTTCATTGGATTCAAGTTTATATAATTAACATTGTTCCAAAAGTTGTATGACACCATTCATATTCCAGTAGTGGCATAATTTTTAAGAGAGCAGTACAGAATTATAAGCAAGACTTTTCCAAATAAGCAATAAATAAAGTATTGCCATCTCCATATAAGAGGGAAATTGCACATTTTGGCTCTGTGAGGGTATTTGGCACCAGCAAACTTCTGAATGGTTGAAGTTAAATGGAGACTCAAAAAGAAAAATCATTCCATTTTAACATCCCAAACTAACAGGAATATATAGTTTAAAGTGTTCAGACATTTATGGTGAAATACTCATACAGGCAGCTGATGTCAATTCTGGGCACTGGTATTATGAGTAATGGAATGAAATAGAGTTGATGAATTAGACAGAGAAGGCAGTCCATTTTCAAATTTCTTTCGAAAGGCAGCAAAGGAGAAGCTAATGCTACAAAAGCAAATGAAAACCACAACCCAGAACTTGACATTTGAAATATCAAAACTATAATTGGGAGAGATTAAAATTGCTGCCCAGTCTGTAATGTTTCCTATTCATCTTTCTTGGAGAGTGAAAATCACTGTTAAAGATATTTTAAATTTTCTCTTTGTTCTTATTGACTTAGAAGATGTTTTTATAAGAATGAGCAAGTCTTCATGTAAAACTTGATGTGTATGTTAAAGAAAAAACAGAAATAGTGTTAAGACATGGAGAATCCTTTCCAACAGTTACCCGCGATCGACTCAAATCCCAAGAGCTCTTCATCCTGGAAAAAGAAAGTCCAGATCCCCCCAGAGGGGACCTGCAGCCAGCCCTCTCAGAGCAGGCTGGAAGATGATAGTAATATTCAGTCTTGCGTCATTCTAGTTGCTTTCCTGGCCACAATTAATCATCATTACTGAAGAAAAGGACCAGCTTTGGGGAGAGATTTTTGTAGCCTATGTAAGTAAGTTAAGGAATCTTAAAGAGGCATTTTTCTAACCCCCAAGGAGGAAAACTGTTCCCTTTCTCTTAGCAGTACAGACAGCATGCTGTGTTGCATGGTGGGGACAAGGATGGATTCAATGAATTCCCTCTTTGTATCACACATTTTTACTAGTTTCTTTTCAGGAATCGGGATTTTTAAAAGCAACAGACATTTCTTTTATTGCATATTGCAATTAACTTCATGCAGAATAGATACCATAGAGAAATACTCACTGAATTTGAAAAGAATGTGTATCTTTGAGCATCCTCAGCTGGCTCTGAGGCGTGAAAGAACAAAGTCCTGTTATGTGGGATTAGATTCGGAGTAGATTTGGGGATGAATAATCAATAGCAAGGAGGAAGTTGCCTCCTTTCTAACCTATGATTAAATGACCTTCCCAGTGCAGGAATGTGCATCTTCTACTCCCTTTTACTCTGATCGCTTTCTCTCTCCTGGGAAGCACCATCTTGCACAGAGTGCAGGCACTTCTCGGAGGGTCTCTCTGCCCCTGTGTCTTTCCGTTTGACTCAAGGCATACAATCATTTCTGCTCTAACTGACAGCAGCAGTTTTGAGTAGAATAAATGTCATAAAATGGTTTTTAAGAAAAAAAAATTACATACCTTTTCCTTCTTTCCTTTTGGTCTTCTTGGCAGAGGAACCTTCTTAAATGCTCCAACTCGTTGGTGAGTTTGAGCAAGGATTGAGGAGAGGAGGTACTGCAAGGAGGTCCCTTACAAATGAGCCTTTGTCTGCCTTGTCTCTTGCCTGGGATTGACAGACTCACTGCTCCAGCCAGGACTAGGGGGAGAGAGGGGAGGAGAGAGGGTTGCGAGAACTGCCTTCCATGGATTCTTCCAAACCAGACGAGAAAGAACCAAATAGGGTTTTTTTGCAGAGAGAAATAACTAGTCTATACAAGAACCTCAAAGAGGCAGAGTCTTGGAGTAATAAAATATAAAACCTGAGGTTTTAGAAAAGAACACAGAGTGATTTTTTACCTTAAGAGAAGTGTGTTTGTGTGTGTGTGTCAGAGAGAGGGAGAGAGAAAAGGGAGGAGGAGTAGCTAGGACTGTTATTATAACATTTTGGTAGAAGATAGATTCCAATTCATATTCCATCCCTCCAGCTCCTTACCCAGAGAGTCATTACCAGCCAATGGAAAGCAAAAACAGAAATAGGCAGAAATCTATACTCTGTGCCCAGGAAATAAAGGCATATAGGGAATTGTGCTCAGTTTTGTGCAAACTGCACAGGAGTTGTAGTATCTGTTAACTATCCTTTAGTTTTCTTGGTATTTTTTAAATTTCCATTTGGAGTAGTCTCCCTAGAGTTGAAAATATTGGAATAAAATGGGAATTATCCAGAAAGAGAATGGCGGGGGTAGTACTAACAAAGGCATGGAGGCGAAGGAGAGGGTGACGCCTTTGGGAGGTTACCAGGAGTTTGGTATGGCTGAAGGTAGGAGATAGTAGGAGATCAAACTGAAGAGATAGGACAGGACGAATCAAGCTCACATGACATGCCAGAAAAATAGGCTTTCATTTTGAAGGTGAACAGAAAGTTGATGAAAAAATGTTATAGGATGAACTCCACGGCTGCAGTGTGGAAGAAGGATGGTGAAGGAAGAGAGACTAGAGACAGGAGAAACAGAAGCGATCTTGCAATAATCCAGAAGAGAAAATATCTAGGAAGTGAAAATGAAAGGCTTTGGTGTTTTTGGTCAGGGCAAAGTCAGTTGAGTGAAGGGGAGGAAAGTTTATTAACTTTCAAAGGCCGGGACCCCTAGGTGGGTTGTGCTGATGTTCACCAAGAAAAAAAATACAAAACGAAGCACGGTTTGCAAATAGAATGAGTTAGCTGAGTTTAAGGAGCCCTGGATACAACTGAGAATGCCTAGTAGGCAGGTGAATAAATGACTCTGGAACTCAGGAAAGAAATCTGGGTAGAGAATTAGAGTTTATCAACAATATAAATGCCAGTTTAAGCTATGACTCTGAGTAAACCCACTTGAGAGTTACGGAGCTCTTACTGCGTGCCAGACACTTCACACATCATTTAAATTCTCCCTGCTAGCCTATGAAATAGGCACTATAATTACTCCCATTTGTCAATTGAGGAAGCACCAAAAATGTAAAGCAACTGTCCAAGGTCCACCCACAGCCAGAAAGTGGCAGGATGCTGACAGTGTGTCTCCAAGCTCGTCGCTATTCTGCCGTGCTGCCTCCCAGAAGAGCTCACAGATTGAGAACAGAATAGGGCTGAGTCCAGAACCCTAGGGACCGACATTCAAGGGAGGGTAGAGAACCAAGAAGGAAACACACCAAAGGTAGCCAAACAAGTAGTGAAAAAATTAGGAGAGTCTTGTCATGGATGTCAAAGAAAGAGCATTGAAAGAAGAATGGGGTTGCGTGGAAGGTCTCTGTGACAGCAGAGTTAGGCGAGGAGGACATGCAAACCCCGATGGGGAGGAGTGTCAGGGAAGGCGAAGGCCAGCAAAACCAGAGGCAGTTACCAGGCCCGAGGAAAATTAAACCTCTGGTCTCCATTCCTTTGAAACTGGAGCAAGTGGCATGAAATTCAGTAAAGGAAATGAGAGGCGTGTGTGCAATCGTCTTCGCACTTCCTCTGCATATGTTTCATCAAGTCTCCTGTGAGGCTTGCTAATAATAGAGGTTGTTTGTGTGACTTAAATGTGTGGAAAAACATGAATATGGAGAGGAAAATGGAAACTACTCACCCTTTGCTCCATCTTTAAGAGCTGTTCATCTCTTGACAGCTTCTAGACGAAGACCAAAATATAGTGCCAAGGCAAATCGATTTTCCCTGTATGGGCATCCTCTCTTTTCCTTTGTTTTACTCTTTTTTCTCCAGTGTTTCTAATGTTTTTCATTTCCCTTATTGCACTGCTCATTTGTCTCTTTGTATCTGAATTCACAGTGACTCAAAATAATTCATTCATTCTTGTACTCAGCAATATTTAAGTGCACACACTCTGTCTGGCCCACTGTAGTACACAATAGTATACAGCCCCTCCTTGGTAACTGCCTAATAGCCTCTGGATCATGTGCCTGGTCACTCAGGAAAGCTTCCCCCTAAGAAGCACATTTGCACTCTAGCTTCCACGTGCTTTGGTGTGTTCCCAATCATTTACTTATTACTAACTGGATTTCCCATCATGTCTATGGAAAATTATTAAATATCACATTTTAAGATGTCTGCTGCTCTTCAACATGATGTCCATTATAATACAAGTTGCCTATTTGAGAAGACATTGAATTGTGAATTGCAAACCAAGGCCTGCAGTCGGAGAGTCTTCCCTTTTGGCTTTATTGGGTTCTTGCACTTGGATCCTTAAGACATTTGTGTTGTCTCCCACAATGGACTGTTAATTACCCAGTCCTCTTTGTCTCTCTGAGGCAGCCCCTGGAGCCTTCCAAAGTGAACTTCTTATGTGGCACCTATTCTCCAGATTTCTAAAAAATATGTCCAGTTATGTTTTATGTGATGCTCTAACAACAACTAGCTAGCTAGATAGATAATTATCATTCATATCCAGTCTGGCTTATTGCAAATAGAAAATGTCCTTCAAAACCTGGTGATGGAACCAATTCATGAGTGGGGGACATTTGATGTAGAGCTTAAGCAAATAGGTTAAAAACATTGGCATTAATTTTGAAAAACCATCTCTTAAGTGTTTCCTAAAAAATCAAACAGTACCAACAAAAAAACTACTCATGAAGTATCAGAAGATGTCTCAGATATGAATTATTTCAGCTATTGGAAATCTGAAGCTTGTGAACAAATAGGAACATATACCAGCTCTTCCTCTGATTTCTACCTGGTTGTTCATGCGTATGTCCTGACTTAGAGCAATCTGTTCCCCCATTCTACACATGACCCCTTTCTCTCATTTCCCTCTGGCTTAATGCCTTCTGGAATCACCGAGGGAGGCAGTGTGTGGCTAAGCAGCAGCTCGTTTCAACCTTCACAGTTCAGATTCTCCCAGGAGAGAAGGGCCTGCTTTATGTGAGTCTCCTCACCCAAAACAATTACACTAGTTGCAAACTAATTCACAGTATGTTTATTGAAATAATAATGAGCTACAGACAAAATTAATTTTCAAGATTACCTTTAAAAATATTTCAGCAATTAAAATAAACCAACAAGCTATTTTAATAACGGAAACATTTTTGAACTCCTAAAAGCATTTTCCTTTTCATTAAAACTGTTTTAAAGTTTCCCTTCAGAGTTCCTCTGAACTTGGAACACTTATGTTTAGAATGGTTTCTTTTGCAACTGGCTTAAACAAGATACTCTCTATTACCCAGCTTAGATTTATACCACTGAAGTGAAACTTAGGAAAACAGACTCCAGTGAGGAGGCTCAGACGAGGCCCTGGAAGGGACAGCAGAATTACCCAGGGGCTGTTGTATAAGATGTTGAACCAAAGTAACCACCAACACGGGGAGAGCAGTGCTTCGCGGTGGCCTTTGTGTGGAGTGCAATTCCCGGGGGCCGGGGGTGGGGTCGTGGGGGTGAGTGTTGGCGGGTGGCAGGGGATGGCAGTAGGGGGTCTTCTTGATCAAAAGCTTTTCTTGAGCCCAGCAAGCACAGGCCTCTTTCCCTGGGAACAGAGAGGAAGGCACCCGCTGGGAGGGCTGTGATTTGTACAGCATTTATAGAGGTTGGGAGCACCATGAGTAACAGTTTTACATGGGATAGAAATCAAATCAGAAACATGAGCATGAGGAGAGAAGTGTGTCAAGGAAAACCATCTACTTTTAGGAGCCTAGGGATTATTTAGGATGAGTGATAATGTTAAAATGAAAATAAACTTTGGCAAGAAAAGAGGCCAAGGTGGAAAAGAACTTGAAAATAACTCCTTTAGTTTCTTGGCTGCCTATGCGGGGCATGTATTGGACTGGGAATACATAGAATCCCAGCAATGAAGTAACCTTGTGGTTTCTTTTTTTTTAATTTGCATATGGGCAGGAGGCACCAGGGATCGAACTCCAGACCTCCAGCACGGCAGGTCGGAGCTCTGCCTGCTGAGCCATGGCAGCCGCCTGTAAGCTTGTGATTAATTGAAGATGACACTCACTTGTCAAGCCTAGAGACACTGGAAGACTGAGTAAGTATGCCAACATGCGGTCTTTTTGCAGATCCTGAGCTATTGCCCTACGCTCCCGAAAGTTGTTTCACAGAGAGAAGCATCCGGTAGGCTGATAATAATGGCCATAATAATAATGATTCTAGTAATAATGATGGCATTGACTGTCATTGCCAAGGATGCTAAATCCTTTAAAATGTTGGCTCACTTATTCTTATACACTTAGAGATGGTTTTACAGATGGAGGTACTGAGCTCCCAAAGAGGAGGCAATTTGAGCAAAGTCACATGCTGATAAATAGGAGAGCTGAAAGTGGAAACCAAGGCCTATTCCAAAACTATTCCCCTAGCCTCGATAAATAGTAAAAGGAATAGAATGAAAGACTGGAGATGCTAAAATAAAAATACTATTGAAAAAAATTTTTAGCCTGGATGACTTCTGGGGAAGAAGGCAGAGTAGGGAGCTCCAGGACTGAGTCCTTCCATCTATTAACTGTTAACAGGCAGAAACTGAAATACTGATTTTGAAAATCCAGGCCAGCAGAACCTCTATAGCATCCAGGGAAGAGTAGGAGGAAGAGGCTAATAAACTGCAGTAAAAAATGGTAAATTGCTCTCTGTGGTAGTTAGATTCAGTTGTCAACTTGGCCAGGTGAAGGCACCTCGTTTTGTTGCTGTGGACATGAGCCAATGGTATGTGAACCTCATCTGTTGCTGATTACATCTGCAGTTGGCTAGGAGGCATGCCTGCTGCAATGAATGATGTTTGATTTAATTGGCTGGTGCTTAAATGAGAGAGCTCAGTGTAGCACAGCCCAAGCAGCTCAGCATACCTCATCTCAGCACTCGCAGCTCAGCCCAGGCCTTTGGAGATGCAGAAAGGAATCACCCTGGGCAAAGTTGTTGGAACCTAGAGGCCTGGAGAGAAGGCCAGCAGAGACCATCCTGCGCCTTCCCACATAAGAAAGAACCTCAGTGGGAAGTTAGCTGCCTCTCCTCTGAAGAACTAACAAAATAAATCCCCTTTTATTAAAAACCAATCCATCTCTGGTGTGTTGCATTCTGGCAGCTAGCAAACTAGAACACTCTCTCTGT
>PVIY010025369.1:5737-36887 GCA_004026745.1 Myrmecophaga tridactyla
GGAGGAGGGCACCGAACTGAAGGGCATCAGTAGGGGTAACTTAAAGGAGAGAGAGAGAGAGAGAGGGGGCTTTTGGGGGTGCGCCCCGGTCTCGCAGCCCTGAGCGCGGGCAGCCCTTGGCTGCAGCCCTGGACGGGCCGCGGGTGCTGGCTGGACACCTCCGGGAAGCGGGTGCCCTTCGGTCTGCTGTTCCGTGAGCGCCGGCTGTGCGGCATTTCCTGTGCTATACATCTGCAAGGAACACGGAAAAGAGCTGGCCAAAATCCCCAAGTTTTTTTTTTTTTTTCCTCTTACCAGAGACCCGGCTCGGCAAGGTGGAACCCTCATCTCAGGTCCAGGTAATAACATCCATTTCATACACCGCGATAGGAATAGATTGGATCACAAAACCATCAATTCTGTTCTACAGCTTGTTGGAGTTGAGCGTGTGAACTTTACAAGCAGACCTTTCAGTTAGGCATGTGTGACTCTGTACAGAAGTTCTCGCTTTCTGTCGGATCCTGGAGAACAGGACCTGGAGTATTTGGGATGTGACAGCCTTATATCGTTTGCTGACTCTTCCCGTCTTCCAGGAGTTAGAAAAACATACAGAGAGAATGTGATGACTGAACTGCACGCTGTGAGGCTGTAAAGCTATAAAATTTAGAACGCCATTCTGAACATTTGTTTACATTACAGTATATCCATTCAATGAGAAACATTTCATATGCCATACAGTCTTATGAGGACTATTAAGACAAAGCAACTCAAGACCATTTTATTCAGTGAAAAAGCAGGATATAATTGTATAAGCAATAGAATCCTATTTTATATGTTTATGTTTTTAGTTTTGTATGCTTACGGGAAAAAAAAACAGGAAATAAACACATAGAATATTGCCAGTGAGGTGTCTCTATATGGAAGGATTGCAGATTTTTATTTTCTTCTCGATATATCTGTATTTTCCAATTGCTGTATTATGAGCATAATTAAATTTTTAGACCAGGAAAAGGTCATTAAAAATATATGAGGGGGGTGGTGCAGTGGCTCAGTGGCAGAATCCTCGCCTGCCATGCTGTAGACCCAGGATTCCTGGTGCCTGCCCATGCAAAAAAAAAATTATGAGGGACATATTCCTATATAACAAGCGCCACAATGTTGCAAATTAAACAGGGGGCAGTCCACGTTTTCATCCTGATTGCTATACTAGAAGAAAATGTGGCAAATGGAATACCTTTCAAATAGCCCAAGTTCAAAACAGTCACCACACACCCACTGCCATTTTCACTGGAATTCCTTTTCTGCGTGTGAAAGGGAAAAAATATTTGCTTTAGGTATTTGAGATACCTATTTTAAATATGATCAGTATGTTTTTTTTAAAGGAAATTAAAAAAATTTGTTTAGAAAACCTTTTTAACTTGAATGTATACTGTGGTTTGGTTGTACATTCATAGAGAGCTGCATGTCACCTTCAAATTGCTTTTATTTAGTGGATTATTGTTATTTATTTTTTTATAATCTTAATGTTTTAATGTTGGATGTGCACCAGAAATTCTGGTGAAAAATACAGCAAAATGAAAATATTGTTAATTATTAACACATATAATGATGCTTTGAACTTACAGTACTTTTATATGTAGCTTATGAATTCACACAGAAAATATATATCTAATGTCTCCAAATATCTGAATGTTGTCCTCACATGTATCTCATGAACAATGATGCTTTTAATCAATAAAAGTGTAATTTCTCATCAAATGTAAAAAAAAAAAAGAGAAAGAGAGAGAAAGGGAACAGGATATATAGATCTGACAAAAAAATCAAAGGATAAGATAGTCGATTTAAGAACTACCCTTACAGTTATCTCTTTGAATGTTAGACTAAACTCATAAATTAAAAGATACAGATTGGTAGAATGGATTAAAAAATATGATCCATCTGTATATTGTTTAGAAGAGACTCATCTTAGACTCAAGGATACAAATAGACTGAAAGTGAAAGAATGGAAAAAGATGTTCCATGCAGGTTGTAACCAAAAGAAAGCAGGAGTAGCTATAATAATATCAGACAAAATAGACTTTAAATGTAAAGATGTCATAAGAGACAAGGAAGGACACTACATATTTAAGAAGAGACAATTCACCAAGAAGAAATAACAATCACAAATGTCCACGTTTCCTATCAAGGAGCTCCAAAGGTAAACACTGGCAAAACTGAAGGGAGCAACAGGTATTTCAACAGTAATAGCGGGAGAATTCAAACCACTATTCTCTATATATAGAACAACTAGACAGATGATCAATAAGGAAATAGAGAACCTAAACAATGTGATACATCAATTAGACCTAAGAGACATATAGATCAATCATTACACCCTAAAATACAAGGATATACATTCTTCCCCAGTGCTCATGGAACGTTCTCCAGGGTGGATCATATGTGGGGGCACAAA
This sequence comes from Myrmecophaga tridactyla, assembly GCA_004026745.1. Classification (NCBI taxonomy): domain Eukaryota; kingdom Metazoa; phylum Chordata; class Mammalia; order Pilosa; family Myrmecophagidae; genus Myrmecophaga; species Myrmecophaga tridactyla. The sequence goes on from PVIY010025369.1 coordinate 8,169, forward strand.
ACAAGTCTTAACAAATTTAAAAATATTGAAATTATTCAGAGCACTTTCTCTAACTACAGTGGCATGAAGCTGGAAATCAATAACCACCAGAGAAGCAGAAATTTTGCAAATATATGGAGACTAAAAAACACACTCATGGGCCATGGCGGCTCAGCAGGCAGAGTTCTTGCCTGCCATGCCAGAGACCCAGGTTTGACTCCTGGTGCCTGCCCATGAAAAACAAAAACAAAAACAAAACAACAAAACAACACACTCTTAAACATTCAGTGGATCAAAGAAATGGCAGGAGAATTAGTAAATATGTGGAGACAATGAAAATGAGAAAACAACATAGCAGAACCCATGGGATGCAGCAAAGGCAGTGCTGAGAGTGAAATTTATTGCCCTAAATATACATATTAAAAAAGAAGAAAGAGGGCGGGCTGCAGTGGCTCAGCAGGCAGAGTTCTCGCCTGCCATGCCAGAGACCAGGGTTTAATTCCCGGTGCCTGCTCATGCAAAAAAAAAAAATAAGTAAATAAAAAGTTTTGGACAGGCCATGGTGGCTCAGTGGCAGAGTTCTCACCTGCCATGCAGGAGATCCAGGTTCAATTCCCAGTGCCTGCCCACGCCAAAAAAAAAGCAAAAATCGAGGACTTAACTGCTCACTTGGAGGAACTAGAGAAAGAACAGCAAAATAACCCCCAAGCAAACAGAAGAGAAATAAAGATTAAAGCAGAATTTAATAAAATTGGAGAACAAAAGAACAATATAATCAATATAACCAAAAGTTGGTTCTTTGAGAAAATCAATAAAATCGATGAAGCCCTGGCTAGGTTGAAAAAGAAAAAAGAGAGAGGTTGCAAAGAAAGAAAAAACCCACAAAATCAGAATTGAGAGGGGGGTCATTAATACAGACCCTGAAGAAATAAGAAAATTAATAACTGGAAACTATGAACAACTCTATACACAGAAACGAGACAACTTAGATATAATGGACAAATTCTTAGAAACAAACAACTTACACTGACTCATGAAGAAGCAAGATCTCAATAAACCAATCACAAGAAAAGAGATTTTACCAATCATCAAAAATCCTCCTATAAAGAGAAGTCCAGGGAACAAAGCCTATCAGGTTGGGGTTAAAGTAATTCAGAACACAGAGGTAAGGAAGACAGTGTCTATACAGAACCACACATATTCTTTGAGACCAAAGGAAGAAAGGTTTATTTGGTGTGGAACTGAAATTTTCTGCAGTGCATAATCTAATCAACCTATCTGTCTAGCTCATTTGAACAACTGAAACAGGGAGCACAGAATACAAAAGACGCCCTTTAACCCTGTGTCGATTATTGAATACCTGAATATATCCTAGAGTATGTCAAGCAGATAATCAAAAAGTATCGGCAAAATCCCTTGAGGATGGGAGAAAGAATATGGAGCTATTAAACTTTACCATCAGCGAATCTTAATACTGTGTCAAACTTTAGGGATACCCAAATCAACAGACCACACCCTCGATTCTGAGGCTTACTCTTGTGAAGCTTATGTAGGTACTGGAGAAGCTTAGACTACCTATAGGCATGCCTAAGAGTTACTTCTGGAGGACCTCTGTTGTTGCTCAGATGTGGCCTCACTCTCTCTAAGCCCAACTTTGCAAGTGAAATCATTGCCCTCCCCAGTGTGTGGGACATGACATCCAGGGTGAAAGTCTCCCTGGTGACATGGGAGATGACTCTCAGGGATGAATCCAGACCCGGCACCGTGGGATCAACAATACCATCCTGACGAAAAGCGGGGGAAGAAGTATAACTAGTAAAGTATCAGGGGCTGAGCAAGTTCAACTAGAGTTGAGAAGCTACACTGGAGGTTGCTCTTAGGCAAGCTTCAGTTAGACACTGCTACCTATCATAACCTGCCAAACCCCAACCAGGGTCAGTCCAGCTAATTCTAAAGAACACCCAGGGCAATATATGAGATCCCACAAGGGTTCCATACACTAGAGTAACTTTCCAGAAATCTACAACCTCCAGAAGGGTCCCTGGACCACGTAAGTCCTGAAACCTAGCCCAGCCTCTCCAGATCATTCGATAGCTCCATCTCCCGACTCCATATTAGTGACAGACCCTTCCAACATGAAAAAGTTAGAATGGCTGTAGCCCAAACATCCCTAAACAGAGGGATGGAAAGATCAAAGGTTATGGTGGAGTTATACAGAGAAGACAGGATTTAACAAACGAATGTGAATGCTGAATCATTAAATTGATATCTCTTTTAGTCTCCGGTATCTTAGAGCAGCTAGAAGTAAAAACCTAAATCTTTGGAATTGGGATGCAAGGGCCGTTCAGTGGTAGAATTCCCACCTGCCATGCGGATACCCGGGTTTGATTCCCAGTGCATACACTTCCCCTCAACACCCCCCCCAACAACAAAAAATTCAACAAATGGTTCTGCAATAATGGGACAGTCACATGGAAAAAGAATGAAATATGACCCATACCATAGAGCATAAAAAACAAACAGGCTAACAAACAAAACCCCAAAAAACTGTGGAATTGTAACCCATATCAAACTCTGAAATATGTTCTACAGCTAATTGTGGTGTTGTGCTTGGAAATTTATTGCTTATTTGTATATATGTTATTTTTCACAAAAAAAGAAAGAAGTCAATTATGATAATAAAAAAATATTTAAGCCTTCCAGTCTCCTATATTCTGAAGTAGCTAGGAGGAAAAATCTGAGAGGATGGTATGGTAACCCATGACAAACTCTGGGATCTGTCCTTTTACTACTTGTTGAAGAGTGCTTTGAAAACTATTGTTTTTGGGTGGGCCATGATGGCTCAGCAGCAAGAATGCTTGCCTGCCATGCCAGAGGACCCAGGTTCGATTCCCGGTGCCTGCCCATGTAAAAAAAAAACAAAACAACACTATTGTTTTTTATTTCTCTGCTTTGTACATATATACATTATACTATCCAATAAAAACGTTACAAAAAAAAAAAGCCCAGGGCCAGATGGCTTCACTGGGGAATTTTATCAAATATTCAGAAAAGAACTAACACCATTCCTACTCAAACTCATCCAAAAACTGAGGAAAAAGGTATACTACTAATTCATTTCATGAAGCTAACATCACTGTAATACCCAAACCAGATAAAGATGCTACAAGAAAGGATACCTACAGGCCAATCTCCCTAGTGAACATGGATGCAAAAATTCTCAAAAAACAAAACAAAACAAAAACTTGCCAATCAAATCCAACGACACATTAGAAGAATTATACACCATACCAAGAGGGGTTTATATCAGGGAAGCAAAGGTGTTTCAGTGCAAGAAAACAATCAGTGTGATACAACACATTAACAGATCAAAAAGGAAAAATCACATGATCATCTCGACTGATGCTGAGAAGGCACATTCCATGAAGTTCAGCATCCTTTTCTGACAAAAACACTTCAAAAGATAGGAATCAAAAGAGACTTCCTCAATATGATAAAGGGCACATATGAAAAATCCACAGCCAGCATCATACTTAACAGTGAGAGACTGAAAGCATTAACCCTAAGATAGAGAACAAGAAAAGGCATCCAAATCAGAAAGGAAGTTATAAATCTTTCATTATTTGCAGATGGCATGATCCTATACTTGGAAAATCCTGAGTAATCTACGATAAAGCTACTTGAGCTAATAAATAAATTCATCAAAGTGGCAGAAAACAAGATTGATGTGCAGAAATCAGTAATGTTTCTACACACAAGTAATGACTTCACTGAAGAGACAGTTAAGGAAAAAATTCCATTCGAAACATCAACTAACAGAATCAAGTTTCTAGGAATAAACCTAACTAGGGACGTAAAGGACCTGTACATGGAAAACTACAAAACATTGCTAAAAGACATTAAAGAACATCTAAACAGGTGGAAAGACATTCCTTGCTCATGGACAGGAAGGTTAAATGTTGTTAAGATGTTAATTCTACCCAAACTGATCTACACATTCAGTGCAATGCCAATCAAAATTCCAACAATCTTCTCTGAAGACCTGGAAAAGCTAGTTATCAAATTTATTTGGAAGGAAAAGAGACCTCAAATAGCCAAAAAATATTCTAAAAAATAACAAAGTGGGAGGGACTAACACTTCCTTATTTTAAAGCGTATTATAAAGTCACACTGTTCAAAACAGCATGGTATTAGCACAAAGACAGACATTGACCGATTGAATCAAATTCAGATTACGGAAGTAGACCACCGAATCTATGGCCAATTGATCTTTGACAGGGCCCCCAAATCCAATGAACTTGGACAGAACAGTCTTTTCAATGAATGGGCCTGATAGAACTGGATACCAATAGCCAAAAAAATGAAAAAGGACCCCCGTTCCTTATACCCATATACAAACATTAACTCAAAATGGATCAAGGACCTAAATATAAGAGCCAGTACTACATAGGGAAACATCTTCAAGACTTAGTAAGAGGAGGTAGCTTATTAAACTTTACAGCCAAAGCACAAGCAAAGAGAGAAAAAAAATAGATAAATTGGAACTCCTTAAAATCAGTTCTTCTCTGTCTCAAAGCACTTTGTCAAAAAGGTGAAGAGGCAGTCAACTCAATGGTAGAAAGTAGTTTAGAAAATAGTTTAGTATATTAGCATACATAGATTTTCTCTAGAGTATGGGGACCTGTTGGGCCAAAGAGTACACTCATCTTCCCTAGATATTATGAAATTCAGAACAGATATATTAATTTACACTTGTACTCGCAGTACATAGAAGTTCCCATTTCTCTACATACTAACATTTGAGATGGCTAGACATTAAAAATTCAATTCACGACATCATTAGTCACTGAGGAAACGCAAATTAAACCACAGTGAAATATCACTTCATACTAACTAGAATGACAAAAAAAAATACAAACTGACAGTATGAAATGAAGATGTGAATGTAATCCAACTGAAACTCTTGTATATTGCACATAGAAATGCAGAATGTTTTAGCCTTACAATCCAACAATTTCACTCCTAGCTATTTACCCAACAGAAATGAGAACATAAGTCAAAAAAAAAAAAAAAGTGAACATTTATAGTGGCTCATAAAAAAGTTGTTAAGTTTAATGCAGTCATATTTGATTTATTTGAGAGCAAGTTTGAATAGAGATGAAAGATGACAAATTCTGAGGGCAGTTTGCATTTCATGGGGAAATGTGCCCGCCCCGTCAAAGACCACTCTCAGAAAAATCACAATTATCTTGTAAAAGCTTGGCTATAATATATTTTAGGGTGAATCCTGGAGAAGATGACTACATCAAGGATATGGTTAATTCTAAAAATCACTTATGGACTGCCCAGGTACATTCATCCTTGAAAACCAAGAGAAATTTCAGCAGTTTTAAATCTCCCATCAGAGACCAAGAAAATGTTCTTTGGAGGACAACAAATACAGGCCTTGGAATATAGCAGAAGAGAAACTAGTATAGTCAGATAAAATACAGATGGCCAATTAAATTATTTATCTGAAATCCAAATTTGAATGGATGTCCTGTTTTTTATTTGCCAAATCTGGCAACCCTAAACTGGTGAGACTCTAAAACTAGATTATCTTGTCTAGTGTAACTTAGCCTTGAGAAGAAATCTGGTTACTTGAGCAGAACAATCATTTATTATATACACATGGAAGTTCTGTGGGCATTTCAGAATAGAAGTTTCCAAATTGAATTCTGCATGAAACAGATTACGAAATGAACACAGCTTCAAAATTATGTTAACTACAGATGTCAAAATTACAAACACTGCCCTTCTTACTCTTGAAAAAGGTACACATAATAGGTCTATATGAACAAAAAAGTTTTTTTGTGCTTCTCGATGTGAAAAATATCATTTAAAAATAAATTTAAAGGATAAATAATTTCCTACTATGGGAAAACACTAAGCATGTATTTGTTAGAAATTCCTCCTTAGTGTACACTTTAAGAGTCACTCAATCTTCACTAATGATGAATGCCGTAACATATACTCTTCCTGTAATGAGATAAAACCTGCGTGTAACCACATGAAATAATGGGAGAGGGAAGAAGAAACAGGGTGAAAAGGAAAAATAATTCATTGGTTTAAAAATATATTAAGTTGGGGATGAGATTGTTCAATCTACTTTGCAACTTTCAAATGCTAGTTTAATCTTACTACTTTGTGAAAAGAACTCCACGAAGACCTCTCTTAAATGTTTAGTTTTGTACCTAAGGATCATGCATAAGAAACAAACATTAACAAATGAAAGGCAATTTTTCTCAAACCCAGTTTTCGACTGCTATGTGTTTGATGCTGGATAAGGCACTTCATGGGCTATACCTATGACCAAGGAGCAGCTCAGGAAATAATCCTCTGTGGGACAGAAAGATACATGCACAGGTAAACAAACTGCAAGATAAGTTGTCAAGCAAAATAATATAGATTGAAGAAAAATTCTATGGGAGCATGAGAGAGGGAAATATTCTGTTAGTGGTTAGAAGTCAGTAAAAGCTTCAGGCAGAGTATCTTTTGAGATAGTTCTGGACAAGTAGGAAAGAAAGTGGTGGGAGAAACAGAAGGCGCAAAAGGCAGAGGTTGGCAGGTGCAAGGTTTGGGCAATGCCTGAATGGGTCTGCTTGGCCTGGCTCCAGCCTCAGGTCTAACTCTTGTCCAAGCTCATTTCCACCACTCTCCTCCACGTCCTTAGAACACTATACCCTTCTTTGCTTTCCACCCATCTGCCTAGCTAATTCCTAATTCTTCCTAGGGTTCAGTCTTAACTGTCACTTTCTCTCCAAAGCCTTCCCAGATCACCCCTGCCTTCCAACTAGCTGCGCTCCACGTCATCTCATGATGAGCCATCGTTTCATATGCTTATCAGACTCATCAAGTATTAACAACTACTTAAGAACTGTTTAATATCTACCTTACTAGATTATACATTCCATGAAGGCAGAAGACAGGTATTAGTTCTGTCCAATTATGGCTCCTCGGCCTTAGTATAATGCCTGGCATATGGAATATATTCAGTATATTGTTTGTAAATGCATTCTGGTAATAGGTTGCATGGATGGTTCAATACATATCCAAACGCTTTAACAATGCTTATAACCATATTAAATTACAGGGCTCATAAGGAAGATATATAAGCAAACTAACAGATTATCTGTATAGATTTCCATAACGTAGAGCAGTTTCATAGAAGACATAGTATGCATTAGTCTTTAAAAAGTACTAAGCACAAACATGCTTTCTTAGTGAAGGACAGGAAAACCAGAAATTTAATACAAAACAAACAGTACAAGCACACGTGAAAAACTAAAACAGAAAGCTCCATAATCTTTAAATAACTTGATTCTATAGTTAGCACCTTCCATTTTAGATAGTACATATTGAAGAGTACCTTTATACTTTTATTTTTCTTGATCACATGTGAGCTATCTACTCAAAGCTTACTAAACTCAGAAAACTTTTATGAAAGCGTACACCCTCCATGCATATTTATATTGTAACACCTAGTCCAAATTCCCTTAATTTCATAATCCTTGCCAGCTCCAAAAATAAAAGGATTTTAACAGTGTTTACATTTCTAGTCAATGAATAGATGATTTAACTCTCTGTAGCAAGATCTCAATATTTCATTCCTAGGTTTGTATCATTTAGGAGGGACAGTACTCAAGCCGACAATTCTTCCAGATTTATTGAATTGCTACTAAAAGAAATCATCAGAATATCAAATGTATGAATCTAAGCTTGCCTCCTGATTCCAACTGGATTCAAATGACATATTTCATTCCATTTTTATAATTAAAAACTGTAAATATTTTATTTTTTACTTAAATAAAGACTTGAGAATATACTGAAATGTTTTGCTTTGTGAAATCTGATTTTCCATCTGTAAGTTATTGGCACTTAAGACAAAAACAATCATTTAAATGAAAACTAAAAATATAAAGCCTATGCTTAAAACATGGCCTTTATTAATACTATTCACTGAGCTCCGTTTTTATTTTACATTGTAACACTTCTGCTTTGCAAAGAAAAGACAGAAAAGTGCATTTTACAAGAGTACTTTTTTGATTTTAATCCTTTGCAAAATGGAAGGAATCTGAATCACAAGTTCACAATGCGGTAAAATAAAATTAAGAAACAATGATTTCAGCAATGCTATGCCATCACTAGTGTTCAGCTCTGGCTTTGTTCTTGTATATCAGATCCTGATACACAGTCTAGAGCATCTAGTTTTTTAATCTACAGCATATTAAAGACAGAAAAGGAGGTTTAAAAAAACCCCTTTCAATGTACAAACATGAATTTAAAAACTGATTTAAAAAATCACCTTTTTACATAATGTATACGCAAAATGCTTAAATACATGATTTTGGGAGGATTATTTACAAAATGCATCCGTCTGTGGGACAATTCACAGACAAAGCACACATAGTTGCTTTACTGAGTTGCTGCATCTCAACGTCAGGAGATATATATTTATTCGGCAGTATAGCAAACATAAAAACTGTGACAGTATCTTAAAGGCAACCAAAAATTTGATCTTCAGAACAGTTTAAACACTAGGACTGCCAAAGGTTCTAAAGGAGGACATTCTTTAATGATCCAGATGCCCATTTATAGTTCAGAGCTGTCTGAAGGACTGAGATGAGCCCTCGTCAATCCAGGGAAGGCTGCTGGACACGACCTCCTGTAAAAGGGACCACTGAGCGCTACCGTCATCCAAAAAGTGAATTAACCTAGAATTTTCTTTTTTTCAGTTTTATTAATATTTTAAAAAATACATAAAAATACAACATCCAATGTCTGAATAAATATATTTAACAAGTTGCAAGATAATACCTTATTTTACACAAAATTTTCAGCTTTAGAAATCTTGTTAAATAACTTCATTGTTGTTATATATTTCATTTTCGTCTTTTTTTGTAACAAAATAAAAACTCTGAAATTACATAGAAAAAAGACAAAATATTTTTGTCAAGGGATAAGATAGTCCACTGAAAACTTATTCACAATTCCACTGTAAACATTAATAAACATTAAAATATTTGCATAATTGTGTGCTCAAAAATCCTATAAAAAGTGGAAGACTTATTACAACTGTAGTTTTCAGTCAACTACACTTCCTTTCACAATTTATTTTGTCCCATTTACATCTTTAAAATTGGGCACACTGCTGAACATATGCTTTGGCAGTTCTAAATTAGCAAGTGCTTCCACAAAAAAATAAAAAACCACAATGAAAAAAAATAAAACACAACATAAACCCCCTATTCACCAAGTGTCCACATACATCTGAGTGAAAGTGCAGCAGGAACTATCAGCTGGAAAATAGTTGGATGTTTATCGTTGGATGCACCTGCTCGTCTATGATTTCTACAACACCTGAAAGCTTTAATACACAAATTCAAATTTACTAAGTGCCCTTTTCCTATATTCACAAAAAAAAAAATGAAAAAAAAAACAAACAAACAATTAAATGGGGAAAATTAGGACAGAACGGCAGGCTGCCTAACCTTCAATTAATAATCGGCTTTTTTTTTTTTTTTTTTTTTTTTTTTGCAACAGGAAGAAAAGAAAAGGGAATAGATACAATCCAGCCTGTAAGAGTATACAGGAGATACTTGGCAATGTCAAACCAACTGAGTGCTTTCTGTGGGTGTAACTCAGGGAGTTGGGATTTCTGTCCATGGCAGCAAACTGCTGGGGAGGCGGAGAGATCGTTTATCACCTGCATTCCACAGCAAGTACATTCTGTGGGGGAGACGACGACGAGGGACTCATTCCCGTGTCCGACGAGGCAGAGGACATGGAGGCTCCCGCATGAGACACTGCGGAACCAAAACAACCATGTTAGACGCACAGCCTACTGCAAAAACGTACCAAGCCAATGGTGAATTAAAAATTCTTAACACATGATTCACTTCAATTACAGGCCTCTTTAAATGCTGCATGAAGGAATAATAAACTGCTAGCAAAAAATGCTTGTCTCAATGAAGTAGAACCAGTCCCTAGTCAGTAAGTAATTAGTAGAATTATCTATTACTACAAACTCGACAGTACAAACAAGGTAACATAAAATATAAAGACCAAAGAGATCTAAATTCTTAACTCCTTACTTGGAAGGTCCCAGGAAGGAATTCATCTTGCCCCAAATCAGACACAAGGGAAACCTGAGCTAAGACCTAACAGAATTTCCCGTATCCATCTAACCACTGTCTTCCTTTCTTCATTCTGCACCAACCCACCTCATGGACACAACATCCCAGTAAGCAACAGCACTTATTTAAGGGAGGTATCAGAATCATGAGGATGGGGACGGAAGTGTGGGTAACTGGGAAAAAGCCCTCAGCCTTAAAATAACTTCTAGGAGGGCATAACACAGACTAGGGTTCACTACTCTATGCAGCGGGTGTTTTGCCATTTCAGTTTTTGCTTTTATCTTTTCTTTCTTTGGAAACCTCTCCTGTGTCCTGATAATATTTGCCCAATTGTCCCTAATTTTTTTTTTTTTTTGAATGGGCAGGCTCCAGGAATCGAACTCGCATCTCTGGAATGGCAGGAAAGAACTCTGCCACTGAGCCACCACTGCCCACCCTATTTAAATTTTGTTTGTTAAACTATATCTATATGTGTCCGTGTGTATATGTATACTACCAATATGACATGTTGGTACCATGACAAACGATCAAAACAATGTATACCAGGAGTCACTTAATGTCTCAATTTAATAACTCACTTAATAATTTAAAAACATTGTCTGAAACTCATAGGAAACTGACCCTACAGAAGTTGACGGTTCCCTGAGGACATTTCATTTTGTTTATTTGCTCTTTTCTTCTTTTTATGCTTAAGAGTTCTATAAAGACTTCTTGCTATTTATAGTTTTTAAAGAAAAGGACAAACATGGAAAATCAAATCTCTTTCCATTTGCTCCATCATATTTTCAGGAAACAAGTACTGATGGACTGCTTCTCATCCACTAGTATGGCTATTATTTAAAAAATGGAAAATAAGTGTCGGCCAGGATGTGGAGAAATTAGAACCCTTGTGCATTGTTGGTAGGAATATAAAATGGATCTGCCTCTTAGAAAGTGTGGCAGTACCTCAAAATGTTGAACACAGAATTAATGTTTATTAATTATGACCTTACAATTCCATTCCTAGGTAAACAAACTAAATAACTGAGAATAGGGATTCAAAGAGATATCAGTACATGAATGCTCAAAGCAGACTTATTCACAGTTGCCCAAAGGCACAAGTAACCCCAGTGTCCATCAACAGATGAACGGATTAAAAAATGGGGTGTACCCTGTTTTAGTCTGCCAAAGCTGCGAGAATGCAACATACCAGATGTGGATTGGTTTTTAATAAAAGGGGATGTATTTAGTTAAAAACATATAGCTCTTCAGATGAAAGGCAGCTTTCAACTGAGGTTCTTTCTTACATGAAAAGGCACAGGGTGATCTCTGCTGGCCTTCTCTCCAGGCCTCTGGGTCCCAACAACTTTTCCCTGGGTGATTCCTTTCTGCATCTCCAAAGGCCTGAGCTGAGCTGCAAGTGCTGAGATGAGGTATGCTGAGCTGCTTGGGCTGTGCTATATTGAGCTCATTTAAGCACCAGCCAATTAAATCTAACATCATTCAGTGCAGCAAGCACACCTCTTAGCTGACTGCAGATGTAATCAGCAACCGATGAGCGTCATATGCCATTGGCTCATGTCCACAGCAAGAGAACTAGGTGCTTCACCTGGCTAAGCTGACACCTGAACCTAACTACCACATATCCACAAAATATATTCAGTCATACAAAGGAATGATGGATGAACCATGAAAACATTATGCTAAGTGAAATAAGTCAGACATTAAAGGACAAATATTTGATGATCCACTTACATGAAATATCTAAAACAGGTAAACTCATAGAGACAGAAAGATTAGAGATTACCAGGGACTGGTGGGAGGGAGAGAGGAGTAGGGAGTTATTGTTTGTTTCTGTTTCAGATAATGAAAACGTTTTGGTAATAGATGGTGCTGACAGCACAATACTGTAAACATATTTAATGTCTCTGAATTGTACATTTAAAAATGGTTAAAATGGCAAACTACACTATATGTATGTTACCACAATTAAAAAAAAAACACAAAAAACTGTTGGATTTGTAATACAATGATTAGAGATCATGTTTGACACTGGTCATTACACCAGTAATTCATCTCCCAAATCTCTGCAAGAGGCATGAAACTCTTCTCAATATGATTAAGCCTATCAGGTAATCATCTGTTCCATATATATATACTTTTTGAGCCATCCTTCCTGGAGCCCTACCTTCTCATTTGATCCTATTTCTAGACTCGTTGCTTTCTAGGCTTGATATGTAATTGTCATCCCTAGAACTTCAATTTATCATCACCTTGAGATTTCTCTTATTATTTTCCTATGTGGATTTCCCTGTTTGCTGGATTCCATGTTGTCTTCTTAGCTTGGCTTCTAATTTCTAGCGCTACATTTAGAAATCTGCTTTGAGAAACCTGATGCTATCCTAAGTCCCATGTTTTTCTGTATGTATCTTTATATAATAAGTCTTTCAAATCTTCTCTTTATCACTAGGGCTCTAAAATTTCATGATGTCCCTTGTGATTTTTTCCCCCTCATTCATTATACAGGACATGGTGAATCCTATCGATCTTCTAATGTATATCCTTCTTTTAATATTTCTTTGAGGAAAACTTCTTCCTCTGCTTATTCAGCGCTTTCTTTCTATGAATTCTGATTCAGAAGTTGGACTTCCTGGCCAGAACCTATACCTCCTATTTTCTCCTATTGTCTTTTTTATTTTTTATGCATATTTCTTCAGTGTTATACGTCCATCCTTTAACTGATCTTTATTTTTAGTCTTTTTTTTTAATATCCTTATTTTTCCTAATATTCTAATCTTTCATATCTTGCTTATATCTTTTCTTGTATCTCTGAATATTAACTGCAGTTTTGTGCTTTTTAAATATGGTACACTTTCTGTTTTTTCAAAATTCCTTTTAATTCTCTTCTTCCACTTTATTGCTGTCTTTCATGTGGAGGTTTTCCTCAAATATCTGGTCATCTGTGGCTTCTACATTTAAGAAACGGACATTGACAACCTGACTGGAAGCTGTGTGGGTGTGCAGGGCTTTTCAGCGATGGACAATGCATACAGGGTGACTGGTCAATTATTTTCCTTTTTGGTTCAGGAACCTCCAAATGTTTGTATCTATTTATAGGTCATTTCTCTTGGTTGAGGATTTTCTCCAGAGAAGAATCCCCCAATTTCTTCCAAGTAATGAACATAAACCTGGCTGTCAGCTTCCAAGGGACAAGAGGATCAAGATCTTGGGTTGGAAAAGGGATAGATTTAATGTGCAAACTTTCCCTCCATCTCATTATTTCTGATTTAGCATTCAATCCTTACCTTCAGCTATAGCTGAAGTCTTGTAGCTGAGTCTATAAGCCTATTGATTCCCTCTACTCTCTGGGAATATAACCTCCAATTTTCTAGAGGAATTGGAAACAGAGGTAGTCTAGGGTAGAAGTAGAGGATAAAATAGCTCTTCCCATTTTCAACGTACCTCCATTTTTCAGTCTTAGCTCATATCCATGACTAAAGAGATGAACATGCCTTTAATTTTGAAGCCATTTTTGGATTATATGAATGGCTTGCTTCTGCTTGTTTGTCCCACTGCAAATTTAGGTTTTAGCATTCTCTCATCTGTTGGGACATTCCAATTGCTGTTGGCATTTCTTATCTGCTATAGGCTGCTTTCCCATTCTCTTGTCTTTATGAGTATAGGCCTTTTAATTGCTTTTATTGTTATTTTAGCGGAGTTTGGGACAGAGTAGATATGTGCATGTCCCTATTATCTAAATGTCAATCCTACACATTTTTTAAGTCTATGTCAGACACTACTCTCTCTCTGATTATTCCAAATTAATCTCTCTTCCTATTGAACTCCTACACTTGTTAATTTCACCCTTCAGGCTCTTCTCACACACTGTTCCATTAAACATGAAGGTCCTTGAGACTAACTTCTATATCTTATTCATCTCTATTATTTCCACCACCTGGCAGAGGACATGGTAAGTACACATTAATTGTGTTGAAATGAAGCATCTTATTTAGTAATTATTTATGAAATCACTTATGATCCCAAAAAGATAACTGCCTTGAGGATAAGCGTATGCCTTATTCATTATGGTGAATCCCAAAACAACAAATACAGTGCCTGCTAATAGAAAACCAATGAGTGTTTGCTGGGCAAAGAGTGAATTTCAGAGAGGGTAAGCTCTACTTGAGAACCTACCACCTTTAGTAAAATCACACATTTTGGAAAAACTACCCTTTTCAAGGATCTCATTCTGCTTAATTTAAATGTTGACCCACTCACCTAAACAACACTAACAGAACAAAACCAAAGAATTTAAAAACAATTAATGAATGTTTAAATGTACTATATTCAGAGTGACAAACTCTAAATTTTCTAAAATGATAGAATACTGATTTGACAAACAAGGGGGAAATTATAATGAAATTACCTTCTCTGTCTTTCTTTTTTAATCTTTTTCTCTTCCTATCTATAGTCGCAACTTCAGACTTCAGAGACATGTAATATTTTCTGATTTCCTGTAGTTTTTCTTGGAGAAAAGAGATTCTCTCCGTACTGTTCATATTATCTAATTCATCTAAAAGGGAAAAAATTTAATCTGGATTAAAAAAATTCTATGAGAAGAAAATGTGTCAGTTCTATTAAAAGCCCAACTCATAAATCAACAACAGCCTTAGTTTATTAGAACCTGTGTTATTAAGCTAGGTTATATACAGAGGATGTCTTAAATTTACAAGTAAGAGTTCTTTATATTTCCAAGTTTCTATACAGAACAAGTGTTACTTTAATGATCATAAAAATGCAAGAATAAAAACAAAAAACAAAATGCAAGAAAACATCGACATGAAGTAACCCAAACAGTTTCTTTGTATTGATCTTTCTTTATATATTAGTTACTTCTAATTGCCAGTACTAAAAAGGGTGCTTTAGTTTCACTGATTTTTATAAATCATGTCTTATTTCTTCACTGGGGGTCGTCCTTTGTCAATAATGATCAAGTTAGTGTTATCAAAAGACACAGATTTAGAGTCTTGGAGGCCCCACCTGAATCAAGATGGCAGCATGAGACGCGTCAAGGCTCCATCTCCCCAAAGAAGCTTTGAACAACCAGCAAGAACTGGCAGAAACATCTTTCTCAAGGCTCCAGAAACCAGTTAAAAGACTGCAGTAACAGGAAGAGCACCATATCAAGAAAAAGGCTACTTAAAAACAGCAGGACCTCGTGGTGCCCTGGCTGGCCCTGGCCCCATCCCTCAGGGGTTGATGCATTGGTAGCCCACTTTCCCAATGCACACCTCTGTTTCGGGTTCCAGAGATGAAAGAGAAACCTATGTGCACCTGCTGGGGGTATGTGTATGTCTGGCCCAATTTGTCTGGTGGTGGCCTGAGGGACTCATCATCCCAGATCTTACTCTGTACATAGAAAGCAGCTCACAAAACTTCTCCTGTAAGTGGCTGTCTGGAAAAAGGGATTGCTGGCTATAGTACATCCAGTACAGTACCAAGGACTGTGAGGTAGCTGTTTTCAAGAGAAGAGAAAAATTCTTATCTGTGTAAACAGGAAGATTCCTAGGGCCAAACGTGCATGCCCAAGATAAGGTACATGGAAAGGACAGGGAGGCCCTACACTTTGGCAAGGATCTATTCTCTAAATTTATTGCATAAGTAAACCCTAAAGGAAAACATGCATACAGGTCAGCCTTCAAAGACTGGGCAAGGTGTTTTCTTTTTTAGCGTCATCTTCTTTTTTGGGGGGTGGGGGCATGGCTGCTGTCATTAGAAAACTGTTACAACACTAGCCTGATGTACAAGCCAAAGGAACAGATGCCTCAGAGTTAATTCCATTGATAACACATTAAAATATCAAAATGTCTAGGTTCGACAAAAGATCATAAAATACACAAAAGAACCAGAGGCAATGGCATAGGCAAAGGAGAAGATTAAAGCATTAGAAATCATCAATAAGGATGACCAGAGTTGGGACATACCAGGCAAAGACTTCTTAAAAAATGGTCCTAAATATGCTCAAAAACCTAAAGGAAAACTTGGACAAAGAACTAAAGGAAATCAGGAAAATGACAGAAGAACACAAGAGAGTATCAACAGAGAGATGGAAAGTCTGAAAAGGAACCAAAGACCACAGGAACAGAAATTAAAAATTCCTTAGCAGGTTCAATAGCAGATTGGAGGTCGAAGAAGAAAGAATCTGTGAACTGGAAGAAAGACAACTGAAATTATCCAACCTAAAGAGCAGAAAGTGTAAAGAATGAAATGAACAGAGCTTGAGGAATCTGTGGGGCACTATCAAGTATACCAATATACGTACTGTAGGAGTCCTAGAAAGAGAAGAAAGAAAGGGGCAAAGAGAACATTCAAAGAAATAATGGCTGACAACTTCCTAAATCTAACGAAAGACATGACTATATACAACCAGTGCTCAACAAGCTCCAAACAGGATAAACCCAAACAGACCCACACCATGCAACGCTGTAATCAAACTGTCGAATGCCAAAGTTAGAGAATTCTGAAAGCTGCAAGACAGATGTAATTTGTCACAAAGAAGGGAACTTCAATAAAATTAAGTGCCAATTTCTCATTTGAAACCATGGCAGCAAGATGGCAATGGGATGACATAAAGTGGTGAAGGTAAAAAAAAATTACTAACCAAGAATTCCATAACCAGCAAAACAGTCATTCAAAAATGAGGGAGGGATGAAGATATCCCTAGATAATCAAAAGCGGAGGGACTCTGTCACCACAAGAATGGCCCTACAAGAAATGCTAAAGGGAATTCTGCTGGTTGAAAGGCAACGATATGAGAAAACTGACTGAAGTTACGTAAAGAATTAAAGATCTCCAGTGAAGACAATGACATGGATAAAAATAAATACCAGTACTATTACATTTTTATTTGTAACTTCACTTTTTACTTCCTACGGGATCTAAAAGGTAAATACTTAAAATCTGTTGATAAATCAATGGTTGTAGGCTCGTAATGTATAAATATGTCAGCTGTGACAAAAACTACACATAGGTGGGAGATGAAGGAGTACAGGAATGTTGAGTGTATATGCTATTGAATTCAAATTGGTATCAAAGAAATGGAATTGTTATAGAGTTAGGATGTTAAACTTAAGCCCCATTATAATCACACAAAAAAAAACATCAGAGAATATGCAAACTTATAGAAACAGAAAATAGAGTATGGGTTACCAGGAGTAGAGGGCAAGGGCAATGCAGAATTAATGCAAAATGAGTACAGGGTTTCTATCTGGGTTGAAGGGAAAGTTCTAGTAATGGATAGTGGGAAGGGTACTGCCACACTAGGAATGTAATTAACCCTACTGAATGGCATGCTTGGGAGGGGTTGAGATGGGAAGATTAATTTTGTTTACATGCCTCCACAATCAAAATTAAAAAGAGATAATGACAATTAAATGCAATACAAGATTAATTTTGTTTACATGCTTCCACAATCAAAATTAAAAAGAGATAATGACAATTAAATGCAATACATGATACTGGATGGAATCTAAGAATGGAGGAAAAAAAGGCTCAAAAGGACATTGGGACAGAAAAAATTGAGAAACAGTTAAATCTCTGGAACTTGCTAACTGTACTGGAGGTGATTACGGAAGTGAATATGCTGGTTCACAGACAAGGCACATGGAAGCATTATGTATTCGTGGATTATGATGTATGCAACCTGCTCATATATGTTCAAACGAAAGAAAGGAAGGGAAGGAAGGGGAGGAAAAGGAAGAAGGGAGGGAGGGTGAGAGAGCAGGTACAGGTGGTAAAAATGTTAAAATCTGTGGCTATGGATATCTAGAGGGGTTGGAGTATGTTGGAGTTCTCTGTGTGGGGTTTGTATTGTTTTTGCAACTGTCCTGTAAGTTTGAAATTATTTCAAGTTAAAAAGTTAAAAGAAGATGCAGAATTATATTTAAGACAAGTGTCGATTATTAGTAAGAAAATATTTGGGATATCTAAATAAATGAACTTGTTAGCCATTATTCCTTATTTATTAGCATTAATTCACGTTGATAGCTTAAAAGATACTCCTCTTTACTAAATACATGCAGGTTTTCTATCAAGTTCTTACTGAGTTGAAAGCTCCACTTATACGTCCTCGGGGATGAATTTGGGTGTTTTTCTCGGTGTTTATCTTTTTCTCCATCTTTGATGTGAGGGGATATTCTCGCAGGAGATCGTGCAAGCTTCTGCGGCTTAGATGCACTAAGATGCTTTACCGGAGTACATTTGCTTGAATTATCTAGGACAGGAAGGTCTTCACTATCACTGCTTTGTCCTATAACAAAAAGAGTTCACTCAGAAATTATAAATGATTAAAATCCAAGTATCAAAATGCAAGAGAACCAGCAATTATTTTTGTAGGCTACCAAGAAGTGCACAAATGTGCAAAGTTTATAACAGTAAAAAACTGTCACTTAAATGCCCACAAATAGGGAAATGGTAAAAAAAAAAAAATTATATACTAATGACTAATTTGCTAAAGTTGGTAAAAGGAATGAACTAGAGCTCAAAAAAACTAAACTGGCAAACTAGCCAATACCTATCGTTAAATGAAAAACAAAGTTATAAAATATGTATAGAATTGTCTCAAAAAACAAAGTTATAAAATACGTATAGAATTGTCTCAGTTATAGCTTAAAACAAAATACAAAAACTATATATGTGAAACCCATAGACTATATATGTGAAAAAGTACAGAAAATGATTTTGATGTGTAGACAAGAATTTTTTACATATATAATAAACAATAAAATTCAAGGAGCTATTTATAAGCAATTCTGTTCTCCCCTAGTCACCAAACTAATCCTAAGAGACACTTCTGGGTTTTACTTAATAGAAAATCAGAATTCACTCTCAATTTCTTGTCCTTGTTTTCAAGCTCCATGTCCTATGTCCTCCCCGCTCACTCTCAAAAGACCAGGCTTTGCCTTCCATCACAAAGGCAAAGACCAGTACAGGGTTTTACACACTCAATACACTCGCCCTGCTCTACCTGTACTTGGCCTGAATGGCTTTTCTGTTTTTTAAGTTTTTGCATGGGCAGGCTCCAGGAATCGAACCCCGCATGGCAGGCGAGAACGCTGCTGCTGAGCCACGGTCACACTGCCCTGTCCTAATTGCCTTTTATTTATTTATTTTTGGTGTCAGAGGAGACTCTGTTTTGGGGCATATTAATCTTTTCACCTATGCTCTTGAGACCACCTACTCTCAGCAACTCTCGACTATCCCACTGTTAATCATCCATGTTCTTTTCCCAGAGTCTACCAACCTGCGCAGGCCTTTTCATTCCCTTAGAGGGAGGGAGGGAAGGAGGGGAAAGCCTTCACCTGGCATACCTCTTTCCTCTATTGGGTCAAATTTTTAAATAGAAAAATCCTTTCCTACCCTTACTTCTATACCTTCTAATCATACCTGTGCTCTTGTGGGGGTCTCAGACACTTGTTAGTGATCAAATTTGATGACTGCATTCTAATCCTACTTGAATTATCTTTATAGCATTTGAAACTTCTTTCTTAGTCAAATTCACTAATGTATACTTACTCTCATTGATCTCTAGTCAGTTTCTACTCTATTTTTCCTGGCACATATAAAGGAATATCTCATATTATTGTACTTTTGGCCCTCTTTCTTCTCACTTTTCAACTGCTACAAGGCAATCAATCTCATCCCCTTGCCAAACTTCAGCATCTGTCTTTTAAAAACAGACTTTCTTTTAAGCTCCAGACTCCAATTTCTTGCAGTTACCTCTAACTCAGCATTCCCTAAAATACTCTTCTAAAAACTTGCTGCTACTCCTATATTCTGTACCTCAGTTAACCAAGACCTCATGTCTAACTAATAATAAAGTTCTAGTGACTTTATTTCCTAATTCTTCTTAATTCATCCCTTAGCTCTCTGCTTAACTTAAACCAATGACTATTTCCAAAAGGTAAAACTGGCAATTTCCTTCCCCTGTTTAAACACTATAAAGTCATACTCTCTAGTCTGGCATTTTACAATCTGACTCCTGCTACTTTCCTTTCCCTCTCTTTCTCTGTTTTTCTCTCTTTTTGAACTTATTTTGAAATAACCTCAAACTTAGAAAAAAGTTGGAAGAACAACGCAAAACTTTTTCTTTTCTGAACCATTTGAGGGTAAGTTGCCATGATACCCTGTCACCCTTGAGTACTGAGAGTGTAATTCTTACAAACAAGGACATTCTCCTTGTGTTACCTATCTACTGTTGGATTACAAATTAACCCAGAACTCAGTAATTTAAAACTACAAATGCAAACCATCTCACACAGTTTCAGAGGGTCAGGAATCTGGAAGAGACTTGGCTATGTGGTCTAGAAGGAAATCTTGTGATTTCCTGTAAAGGCTTGTAGTCAAGCCTTTAGTAGGTTGCGGTCTCTGAAGACTTGATAAGGGTTGGAAAAAAGGTGCTTCCAAGATGGCTCACTTGTATGACCACCGATGGGACACCTGAGCTCCTCACTAGCTGTCGGCAGGATGCCCACAGTTCTTCACCATATAAAGCTCTCCATAAACTGCTTGACTGTCCTCACTGCATGGCAGCTAACTTCCCCCAGAGCGAGCAATTCAAGAGAGAGCAATGAGGAATTTGCAGTGCCTTTTTATGACCTAATCTCCAGAGCTTACACCATCACTTCCCCTTTGTATGTCAGAAGTGAGTCAATAAGCTGAGCACATACTCAAGAGGGAGATTACGCTTCACCCTTTGAAGAGTATTGAAAAATCTGTGGATGCTTTTAAAACTACTGCACCCTTACAGAACCACAACACAACCATGAAAGTCAGAAATTAACAAATAAATTACTACCACCTAATCAGCAGATTGCATTCAAATTTCTCCAGTTGATATAACAATGTTTTTTGGGGGGAGGGGGGAGTGCATGGTCTGGGAAGTGAACCCAAGACTCCTGCATGGAAGGCAAGCATTCCACCACTGAACCACAATGTTCTTCTAAAGCAAGCAAAATGGTTCAGGTAAGAATCGTGTGTTGCATTTAATTTTCATGTCTTTTAAGACATGCTCCTTCAGCCTGGAGCAGATCTTCTGTTCTTCCTTTACTTTCATGACCTTAACACTTTTGAAAATTACAGGCCAATTATTTTATAGAATATCCCTCAATTTGGATTTGTCCGATGGTTCCTCGTGATTAGATTCAGGTTACACATCTTTGACAGGAATATAACAGAAGTAACGCTTTGTCATTCTTGTTGCATCCTGTCAGATGGTACATAATTTCATTTTTTTCACATCACTAATGGTGTTCACTTTGATTATGTGACAAAGGTGGTGTGTGCAGGTTTATCCACTGTAAAATTCTTTTTTTTTACTCTTTGTAATTCCTGCTACCTTTATAGTCTCCCATGGTCTTCCTTTTTACTCTGCTCTGCACTGCCTGCTAGCCACTAGCCACATGTACTATTGAAAACTTGAAATGAGGCTCTAAGGTTTTCCTTTGAAATATTTTCATACAAATTATATGCTCCTTTCTTTGCAATATATGCCTACTGTAATTCAGAATTTCCCTTTCAGCCTTAGAAGCTCTCTACATGTTTTAGAGGTAAAATTTTAATTTCTTAAAATCAATCATATTTACCTCTATTATATCTTACTACTTAATTTTATTCTTTATTGTACAGAAGCTTGGTTTTTTATGTAACCTATTCTGTTTATCTGCATTTAATAATTTCCTTTTTTGTTTCAATAAGAGCTGTCATTATTTCCTCCCTGTTTTAAAATTACCATGATACTGTTTAGAAACCAGACTTCAAGCTTAAAGAAAAATATTTCATTGACAAATGTAAAATTTATGTGCTTTTAACTCTACAGCAAATACTATTTTTCTTTTATTCAAGATTTCCAAATACTGAAGAAAAAAAAAAAAAAAGATTCCCAAATATATCTCTCTAATGGTGAAACAACTACTTTGAGGACATAATAAACCAAATTTACTTCAAAACTGACACAAAGGCTCAAGCCAACAAACTGCTGAGAACACTAACACTGTATTAAAGCTAGAGGTGGAAAGCACCAACCTGTTCCGTTCTTTTCATTTTTGGCTATAGCACTTGTTCGCTTTGGGGTACGCTTTTGCTTTTTTGCCAACAATCCACTATTTCCATCACTTGGTCTTTTCTGACCTGAAATGAGGAGGAAAAAATGTGGGATAAAAAAACAAGGGTAAGCATATTTATTCACTTGTCTACATTTACTTTCTATACATATATTTCAGAAGAAGAAGAAAAAAGAAAAGAATAAGGAAAAGTACTTTCCAGATCAACAGGTTCTAATGTTTGTAAATTATTAACTTCTGGTTTTAATATAAAGGCTAATTTCCCCCCTAGAAAGCCCTTACCCTTCTCTCTGCTTTCTCTTTCCTGTACAATTATACTGCATGTGCTGGAAGCAATGCTGGCTTCAAATCCGTTTGCGGATTCCCTCTCACAAAGACCTTCTTGAGACTCTTCAGCAATACTGTCAACTTCGATCGTGATGTCGCTCTCACTTTTTATACTCCGAGACTCATCCTGACTGAGAGTGAGTGGTGAAGACACTGAAATGTTGTGAAGCACTACAGGAGGTAGGGCAGGCGGAATTGAAACAAGCGAGTTAGACTCAGAGCTTTCTACCACGGCATCATCAAAACTGGTCTTATCCTTTTCATCTAAATCATCTAAATCCACTTCATGACAAACCAAGGTTTCGGGCCCAATCAGAGGCATTGTATCCTCGTCTTCTTTTAGTGGAGTATTTACAGCTTCTTCAGCTGGACTATCAAATTTTTCATTAGTCAATTCTTGAATGCACTGGCTTGACTCTGCTATTAACGATGGCATTCCCTCATTTTCTGTTTCCAAGTGCTGTTCAAAACTTAAGTTTTTCATTCCCTCAGTTCCAATACAATCACCGGTCCTTTCTTGAGATACACAGTTTGTTATGTCCATGCCATTCTCAATTCTTACTTTTTTCTCTGGTGATGATTGTCCTAGTATTTTACGTTTCAACTTTTTTTCTTTTGCACACTGGTCAATTTCGTCTTCAGCAGTAGATGAAAAATCTTTACTATCTGATGAAGGAAATTCTAGGCTCTGAGTTTCTCCCTGAGGCTCACTTCCTGCCTCATCCTGGCTAAATGATGAAATCTTTATAATTTCTAAAGAAAGATCTTTTGTTTTGCTTCTTCTTCCTTTTCCTTTAGGAGATTTTTCTGTCTCTTTCTTAACTTCTTCTACTTGTTCAACTTTGTTTCCAAAAATCTGTACAATTTGTTCATTCTCTCCAACTTCTAACTTCAGGGTTTCTAGAGGCTGCATTGGAGTCCTATCGTTTTCTTTTAACACATGTGCAATATTTGGATTTTCTTCATCTAGTTTATCATCATTTAAATTTTCATTTCTTTCTAGTTCTTCTTTGATATCAGGAGAAAGTTCTTCGTTCATCAAATTCTTTTCTAAAGGGTCTTCTGTTTCACTATCAGATGAACAGGAGTCTGTAAGAAGAAATATTGTTGTATTACAAAGATTTCTATCCTAGTTACCAATGCAATTATATAACAAGAAATCCTATCCCAAAACAAAAAGTTTAATCATTCTCTGTAGACATTTCTGATATAAAATAAATCATACATTTATGCCAAAAATTTGGGTGGGAGAGTTTCAAATTAACCTCCATATAAAAACACATTATAGAGCAAATATCACTATCTTGATTCTGTATAAAGAGCTATTTTGCAATTTTCATTAGTATCCTATTTAGGCTACAATAACTCTTACAAAAATCAAAGAACCAGTACTTGAGAGATGAAGTTAATATGTTAAGTGATGTGATCTCAGATCTAATAGGTAATAATCAATAAATCTGACGACCACTTTTATGTCCTAGGAAAGAATATCACATTTCATTTAAAATAATTTGGTAGGAAATAAGTATTTTGAATACTCAAAACTTTAAATATTCCTTTGATTAAGAGACAAGAACATGCTTGCCTGCAATGCAGGAAACCTGGGTTTGATTCATGCACTGCACCGCACCTCCCACCCCCCCAAAAAAAGAGAGACAAGAATGATATAGGCAAGACACCTTCTTGGAAAAGAAACTATTCTCTGTAAAATAGGAAATATTTTAAACAATAAAGTATGGTTCTAAGACTGTACAAAAGCTATAAAATAAAAATTCTGCCCACATAGTACTCATATCCTAAAGAAGTTCAAAAAAGGCAAACATATATGTATCTTCTTCAGTGAAAAGTTTCATAGACAAAGTTTTATTTTGTGGCTCTATCATAAAAAGAATATAGATTTCATTTGTTCTACATTAAAAAAACCACTTTTATCTGGTAATTTAGAAAGGCTACTATTACAGTTTTGTAGGTTGTATACACATAGGGTACCAGCAGATGGCAGCAAAGAGTAGAAAGGATAGCTTTTTTTCCTTAATTTGCACACAAGCACTATACATATGGGAAATTGGGAACCCTGTAAATCAGAATTTTTGTTTTCTGGGAGGCAGAGAAATTTTTATGTGACAATTATTTCATATTTCTTAAATTACATCTAAAAGCATACAAAGGTAGAAAAGTGAGGAACAGAAGTAAAAGCAGAATAAAGTATGTTCACCTATACTTATAAAACAGACCTGACATTAGTTTGTGCTCTCTTTGAAAATGGTCTCAGCCTTATGGAAAG
Source organism: Myrmecophaga tridactyla (assembly GCA_004026745.1). NCBI lineage: Eukaryota > Metazoa > Chordata > Mammalia > Pilosa > Myrmecophagidae > Myrmecophaga > Myrmecophaga tridactyla. The sequence goes on from PVIY010025369.1 coordinate 33,032, forward strand.
ATCCTGGATGAACAGCAGTGGATTTATAAGAGACACTGCTACATGTTTTGAAGGACAGTACAGCGCACACTAGGATATATGCCTTGTCAACTCACCCTCTATTAAAATAGAATATTCCTAAGACATTTGCAAGGAAAAGTACTTCTAAATTAAAAAAAAACATCACTAACTTTTAAAAAGTGACATAGAAAAATATGTAGTTTTTTCAAATCAAACTTTGGTACTTTCAATCATACGTGATTTTAAAAACCTAGATGATTTACCTTGAATCGTTCACAAAACTGGGGTTTTCTTATTATTGATTAAAAAAAAAAAATCAGTGATCCTTAAAACTGAGCACCTTCTATTCTATTTGACAGGGGTGAGGTGTCTGGCATATGGGGGCAAGCACTTCTGATACCTGATTTTCCATCACTGTTTGGCATCTTAGACAAACCATATGGCATGTTCGATGAAAGGGTAGATTTTAAAGGAGGTCGTCCACGTTTTGACTTCTGCCTCTCCTCATCCCTCCTTTCATCCTTTTCACTGTCTTCTTTATTCTGGACAACAACAACAGAATGTGTGAGGAGGGCTGGTACCTTATGAAAAATGAACGTACCACTTTGCCAAGGTAAAGTATAACTAAAATAGGTTAGAAATTCTATATGTCAACTCCTACTCTGAGTTTACAGAAAAAGTAAATAATTTTCTAACACATTTCATATTTATATGACTATGATGTTTTACAATTTGTAACTTTAAAAACAATTAGTAGTGAGACGCTGTGTAACTACTAAGTAATCCTCCATGTTCCTTACTATCCCCAGGAAAGTAAAAATATCTACCATCAAATAGACAAAACATTAAGCTAATCCATGTGGCACAGGATGAAAACTGAGCATGTGGGTAAGAGTACAACTGACCAGCAGGTAAGTATTTTTAAATTTCAATATTAGTTTTTAACATTTAATCACTTTTTAAAAAATCCAGACATCCTGAAAAATCCTAAAATCTGGCAACCCTGGATCTGAATTCCCACAATAGAGCTAGTTGCTTCCAGCCTCTTTTGATGAAAAAACCATGTCCTCTGGGTTTGTCACTATCAGTCCTATTTTTCCTTTTTCCTCTATGGCCTCTGCAGGCATCTGAGTTTGAAATCCCTGCCCTAGGATTCAGTTTTTCATCTTTCCTGAGAATGTGGTACCGTGTTAGTTTTTTAGTTCCTTCTGGGTTGCAACAGAAAACATTATAATTATTTTAAAAGAATCAAGATGGTTATTACAATGAGAAAACAAGATTTATAAAAACATACAATCTAATAATTCCTGTACCTATCATAAAGGATATGAATCTATGAACATACTTTAGCTTTTTTCTTCTGTTTTTTCTTTGGTCCACCTTTGTCCAAAGGCCAGATTATCCTATCAGCTTTCACCCATTCATCATACCTTAAAATAAAGAATATGTAAAGATTTCACAATGATATTCTGTTTGAAATGTATTCACCAAATAAAAACAACAGTGAGAGAGAGACTAAAGAGTGTGTTTCTAATACTGGCAGACATATGAAGAAGGGCACAGGGACTGATTTGCTAATATTTCTAATCAATTTTTATTCTGAACTATGTCACCTCTCAGACCCTGAAAGTTTTCTGAGCTACGTTTCTTTATTTCTTTAAGTTAATTTTGTTTAGCTTGAGATACAAACTCTTTTTTGTAACTTTCCCCAAAAAGTTGACATCAATTTTGAATTTCAATATAGTAAGTAGAAGTTACTAGTCAGTAGCAAATGAAAAATTAAAAATTAGTTAATGGAGATCTTTAGGCAATGCCCATTTTGACTTTTTCATGTTGAGAAGGGGTGTGAACGACACTAAAGGATAGGGGGATGTATTTAATTGCTAATCTTGGAAAGGCCGATCCCTCTGGGTTTCAGGATTTACTTGACCTAGGAACCGTCTGGAAATTATAGGTTCCAGGAAAGCAAAATTAGCTCATGAAACTTTATAGAGTCTTGGTTCAAGTCCTTGATGTTCTTACAAGTTAACAGTAATGATATTGGTCGTGGTTTAGCATGAATCAAAGGAGACAGAGGAGGTATAACAGAAAAGATAGGATTTACCAAGCGAGTATGACCGCTGAATGACTATAATATTCCTTCTAGCCTCCAGTGCTGTGGAGCAGCTAGAAAGAAAAATACAAGAGGATCCTATGGTAGCCCATGACAAACTCTGGGATCTGTCCTGTAACCACTTGTTGAAGAGTGCTTTGAAAACTATTTCTTTTTTATTTTTTTGCTTTGTATACATGTTATACTAAACAATAAAAAAAGTCAAAAAAAAATTACGGGTCCTTGCTTTAGATGGTTCTGTGTTAATATAAATTTATGTACATGGAAACCTCACTCTCATTTTGTACCTTGGTTACCAATGGAACCATGCAAAATGAGGACAGAGTTCCAATATGCACAAGTTTTGGTTGGCACAGTACTATGACTACCCATATTATGACTGGGAAAACTATCTCCACCTGGATTAACCCAATATCCTCAGCTGTGAGAACAGGACCATCTATGAGCATTTTATCAGGCTTTTAAGCATGTTACTCTCTAATTTACCTTATTTAGAAATATTAATTCATTGGAAATTACTTCTTTTGGATTTAGGTCCTACTAGTATACTAGACACTATATAAAGAAATACATTGAGAAAAAAAGAGAAGACAGAGCCCTTACCCTCAAGCAACTCTGGTGTGAAAGACATATGCACAGTAAAATCAAGTACAACCTGACAAGTACAATAAGAGAGTTTCGCGTCTGGTCCAGGGCTCACAGAGAAGGAGTAACTTTGCTCAATTCCAAAATTCCACAGGGGATGATGGAGAAGCACAGGCCTGATATGGCCACACTGCCTGGTTAATGCAGGACCTCACCATAGGCACTTCTAACACTAATGTAGCTGACCAAGGGCGGTCCCAGGGACGCTCAACTAGAGACCAGGACTCCCTTTACATTTGCAAATGCTCCCTGGATTTAGAAAAAGACTAGATTTTCTAGTAACTGTGATGCTTTTACCTCAATGAGCAGGCCAGAATTACACCAGCGTTTAGGGGAACAGAAGGACAGTGAACAATCCTGTAAGTAAGCAGTGAGGGAACTAGGAAGTTAGGAAGAGCATATAATAAACTGACTGTTAAGCAGAGTCATACAGCAAACATAGAAAAGATAAGAAAGAATGACATTAGGAAGGGGAAATCCTAGAAAGGAGAACACACGCACATGTGGAGATGGTAAGTAAGAGTGGATTTATTGAATAAAATTTGACACAAAAAGAAGGCTAATGTGTTGCCACTGCAATTATAGTGATTCAGATATCGTAAAGGCAGTCCTTTCTTCCTGAACTCAACAGTACAGTTAAAGAGGAAAAAAAGATTTTAAAGTTTTGCATGTATATGTATTTTACTAAATGTGAACTCACAGCTTTTAAAATGATGACAGATAAAAAGAAACCAAATTTTCCCTCACTAAAGAAAACAGTTAAGATTTACTGAGCATGTTTCTTGAAGATGACTATATAATGATATAGCTTTCACAATGTGACTGTGTGATTGTGAAAACCTTGTGTCTGATGCTCCTTTTATCTAACTTATCAACAAACGAGTAAAACATATGGGATAAAAATAAATAATAGGGGGAACAAATGTTAAAATAAACTTAGATTGAAATGCTAGTGATCAATGAAAGGGAGGGGTAAGGGGTATGGTACGTATGAATTTTTTTCTGTTGTCTTTTTATTTCTTTTTCTGAATTGATGCAAATGTTCTAAGAAATGATCATGATGATGAATATGCAACTATGTGATGATATTGTGAATTA
>PVIY010025370.1:0-36748 GCA_004026745.1 Myrmecophaga tridactyla
TCCAGAATCTGGAAAAGGGAAGAAAATATATTTTCTCCTAAAGCCTGCAGAAGAAATGCACCTCTGCTGCCATCTTGATTTTAGCCACTTGAGATCCATTTTGAAATTCTAACCTTCAGACTGTAAGATGATAATAGATTTGTGTTCTTTTAGACCACTAAGTTTGTGGTAATTTGTTATGGTAGCCATAGGAAACTAATATCCAGGAGATTCTAAATAAAATAGAAAATAAAGGATGCAGATGCATCCGCAATTTATCCACAACTGAAGATACAATAAAAGCCCTAATTTTTTTCTCTTTTGTCCATTCATGTTTAATTTTTCTCTCCAACCATCCCTCCATCATAACAGGCAATAGAAGTAAACCACAACAGGTGAAGAACCGAGTGTGGATAACAAACCATATTCAACTGCTCAGTGAAACTGCACTAAGTTGGTGTTTTTCCAGGAACATTTCGGTGATAAACTAAAAGAAAAGTTCACAATGCAAAATAAAATGATAATAAGCAATGCTCTCCTGTTGTCTACAGGCTTGGGATTGTCAGACTTGGAGGGCAGCCCCAAGTCCCCACGGCAGGAAGGAGCAAGCATGGTGCAGAAAATGACCTTGACAGGGCATCCCATTAGCTCCCAGATTTTTGCCTACCTGATCATTAGCAGAACTTGTAACAGATAACTGCATCTGACAGATTCTGGTTTCTGCTCATTGCTTCTTCCGTTTTCAAAACGACATGTCTATGGACAGGGGAATAAGCAGAAGATGGACAGGGGAGGCAGATGGGGAAAAGAGGCAATGAGTGTGTGTTATTTTAAAACTCTGGTAATTGGTCCTGGAGTGGCATGTATTTTATATAACACTTACACTTAAAACAAATTATTTTCCAAATGGAGGAAGGGTTATTAGCAATTGCAGGGTTTCATTGAGGACTTAAAAGAACAATCACTTGTCTTTTCTAAGCATTTGTCCACAAGTCTAGGCCCATTTAAGGAAATGTAAGCTGTATGGAACTCAAACATACTTATAAGCATTTAACTGTTAATGACTTTATTTTTACCTCCCAAATAGGATTGCTATAAAGATGAACTGAATTAGGTCTTGGGAAGAGTTTAGGTCAGGGCCAGACACATCGGAAGCCCTGTGTAGGTGTTACTTATTACTAAAGTTAAATCAAAGTAAGCCATCTTACTTAGAACTCTGATATAAATTTAGAGCACTGCCTAGTGCATTCACCAACTGCTCTTTCTGTCTGTGCAATGACCTACCACAGCTTAGGGCACAATTTGATGGGTCTAAATTGAGTTTATGAGCTTCCAAGGCTGAGAGAAATAAAAGAAGTTAAGAATGTAGAGCCCCTCACAGCTGCGGGATAAAGCCAGGGGAAGAGGCAGTGTGTAGCTATCCTTCCAGAGAACCCACTAAGCAGCTTGATTCAGGCTGGAAGGATGTGACATCAAGAAGCCTCTCCACTGTGGTTTGACTCTTCATGCATCTGTGTGTTTTTTCTGCACTCCCTCGGATGTGCATGGGCTCCAGCACTGATAAATATCTGTTGACTCAATATATTAACTAGCAGTTCTTTCTCTCTCTCTCTTTCTCTCTCTTACCCTCTCTCTCTCTCTTACACACACACACACACACACACACACTTCCTTAACCTCAGTTTCTCATTCAGTAAAATAAAAGAAATGAACTACAGTGATCTCTGTAGAGAGCACTTCATTACCTTCTTGCTAAAAAGTTTTAGGAGATCTCTAAAAAGACTATTGAAAAACAATAAAGGTATTGATGTTTAAAAAGTAAAATAAGGTCACTGGCACCTGTATCTTCTCCATACAGAGGGACTCCTGTTTCTTCTCCATTGCCTTTTTCTTTAACCTTGGGACTTTGGGAACACCATATGACAGTAAATGATGTATTAAAGAAAACAAGTTGTAATTATTTTAAGTTAGCTTCCTTGGGAACAGATGGGTGATAGAGATTTGCATGCAGAAACTATAAAGTGGAGTGGTCTCAAGATCAATAACTGTCAGGGAGCAAAGAAAGCAGGATTAGAATGAGGGAGGAGTTGCAGCATCTAACAATCACGAAAAAAAAAAAAACCTTGAGCCGATCCCACAGAGAACTCCGATATGGTCTTTCAAGGTTTTCCCACCTCAAGGTGGGAAGCCATGCCTTCTTATTCTCTCAGCCTCCACTGACAGTTTTCATCCAGCATTGGATGCTGCCTGCCCCTAATGTGGGGTGTGACCTGGTGGGGAAGAGGCTATCTTTAGTCGAGGGCAGTTCCCAGGGAGGAATTCAGCCATCAACACCATAACAGATGGAGGAATGAAAACCTTATTCCTTGTATTGGTTAGCTACTGCTGTGTAACAAATTACCATAAACTTAACAACTTCCATGGGTCAGGAGTCTGGGCCAAACTTAGCTAGTACCCTCTGTTCAGAGTCTCTTAAGGCTGCAGCCAAGGTATAAATCTTGCTGGATTCTCATATGGAGGCTCAAATGGGGAAGAGTTCACTTCTAAGATTGCTCAGGTTGGTGGCAGAATTCATTTCCTTGCAGCTGTTTGACTAAAGGCCCCAGCTTCTTGCTAGAGGTCGCCCCAGCTCATTGCAAGGTGGGCTTTTCCAACCTGACTGTTTACTTCATCAAGTCCAAAAGGAGTGTCTCACTTCAAGGAGGACAAGTGCCTCTTTTAAGAGATTTCACCTGATTAAGTCAGGTCTACCCAGGATACTCTCTTTTGATGTAACTCAGAATCAACTGGTTTGTGACCTTAATCACATCGTGAAATCCCTACACCACTGCTATATTCTATTAGCTAGAAGCAGGTCACAGAGTACCCCAACACACGTACATGGAAGGGGAGGGATCACACAGGTGTGAATACCAGGGGGCAGGGACCATGAGGACCATTCTAGAATCTGTCTACCACAAGACCTGTAGGGGAAATCTGGGTGGCACCGTGCATATCCACTCTAACAATTCAAAAACTAAAATTTGCTGAACAAGCAGTTTTAGGTTGAACTGTTCTGCAGGCCCCTTTAATTCTTGGGGGTTCACTAAGCCAGCAGAGGCACCCCTAATGTCTCCAGGGGCAAGGATGAAACTTACTAAATCTGTGGCTATTGAAGGGAAAGTTGCAACTTGGGGGGTGAGGGGTGGGGGGTGCACCCCTCCCCTTTGCACCTAGCGGGATTCCAGCAATGCATGTGGAATTAAACGTGTTGCGATTGAGAGCTGTGTTTTTTTGGTGAGCGAGAGTTGTTTTTCTCTTCTATCTGAACCCTCCACTGACTATCTAACCACCTGAAGGGGCCAGGCTCTCAGGGAAAATAATGGCCCCGTTTGAATGCCTGTAAAAGCCATCAGGAAAGTGTTCCCTTTGTCAAATGAAAACGACAAGAGGACTCAGAAAAAAAAATCTTCCCTAGACCATATAAATACACTTTTATAAAAATTTTTTAGTATGTAGCTTGCATTTACAAGCTTTATTTTATTATTATTTGCATGGGCAGGCACCAGGAAAAGAATACAAGCTTTATTTTTAATAGAAACAGGGAAGAGGGAAATATAAAAATTTATTTTAAAACCTGAGATGGAAGCTGCAGGAACCCTGAACTGAGTGATTGAGAATGATTGGCCCTGGCATTTTAGTGTGGGAGTCATCCCCAAGCATTGAACCAGCTTGTCTGGCTAAGAGACCAAAATGGAGAAAATCATTTCAAGGCAGGATGAAAACTATCTGCCTAACTCTTTCTGTCTTTCCTTTTTTAATGAAAAAGAAGGAAAGAGAGGATGGTAGCTGGTTTAGTTTGCTGAAGCTGCCAGAATGCGGTTTATCAGAAATGGAAAGGCTTTTAAAAAGGGGAATTTGTTAACTTGCAAGTTTATAGTTCTAAGGCCATGAAGATGTCCAAATTAAAGCATCTAAAGAAGATATCTTAACTTCAAAGAAAGGGCCAATGAAGTTCCAGGTTTCTCTCTCATCTAGGAGGGCACATGGTGATGTCTGCTAGCTTTCTCTCCTCATTTCCTAAGCATCCCCCAGGGACGTTTTCCTTCTTCATTTCCAAAGGTCTCTGGCTGTGTGGGTTCTGTTGGTTCTGGTGGCTCTAAAGCTTTTTCCAAAATGGTCCCCATTTAAAGGGCTCCAGTAAGCAACTCCACCTTGACTGGGTGGAAATACATCTTCATTGAAACTACCTCATCAAAAGTTACCATCCACACTTGGGTGGCTCACATCTTCATGGAAACAATCAGATCCCTCCTGACAGTACTGAATGAGGATTAGAAGACATGGCTTTCCTTGGGTACATAATAGCTTCAAACTGGCACAATGGCTTAAAGACTATATACAGGTCATGGGAAAACTCGTGTATTAGAGCAAAGAGAAAAGAGTCAGTGAGAAGATAAAAAATTGAAGTTTTGGTCAATTATTATTATTATTATTATTATTATTTTGCCAACTGCTTGTTTATGTATCTCATTGTTAGTTAATGCTTTGAGGTAGCATTTCCTCTTTTACAGAAGCCTGAGCTCGTGCCCAGTCTTTGCCTCAGGGGGCAATGGGGAATAGGATGCTGTATGTGATGGAAAAGGGGACAAAAGAGGAAAGGAGATTCTTCAGCATCACAGTTTTGCCAGTAGCCTGAGAGCCCACAAGAGGATGTTGATTAGATTATCTCCAAAGAGATGTGAAACACCTAATTGTGATCACAGAGATGTGAAAATACCCTTTGATTAGAGGGAGATGTGACCCCACCCATTTAGGGTGGGTCTTGATTGGTTTACTGGAATCCTTTAAAAGAGGAAACATTTTGCAAAAAGCAGCACAGCTACAAGAACCACGAGATCCATGAGAGCTGAGAGCTCACATAGCCAGAGAGCTTTGCAGATGAAGAAAGAAAATGTCCCGAGGAGTGCTTCATGAAACAAGAAGCCTAGAGAGAAAGCTAGCTAATGTCGCCATGTTCATCATGTGCCTTTTCAGTTGAGCAGAAACCCTGAATGTCATTGGCCTTTTGTGAATGAAGGCAACCTCTTGCTGATGTGCCTTAATTTGGACATTTTTATAGACTTGCTTTAATTGGGACATTTTCATGGCCTTACAACTGTAAACTTGTAACTTAATAAATTCCCCCTTTTAAAAGCCATTCTGTTTCTGGCATATTGCATCCTGGCAGCTAACAAACCAGAACAAGTAATAAATACACCGGACGATGGGCATAAACTGGAACCACCTTGGGCAAGCCAGAAATTAGGGCTACACTCTATACAGTGAACTCAGCCCTGTTAATGCTAATTAACTGCGGAGTAGAAGCTGAACTCGCTTGGAACTCTAAACTGCTCCTAAGACAACACAGAAGTACTTTCTCATTGCTTGAATTATCTCCTGCCGTACTCTAAGAAGAATTCCATTACCGAGCAGGTCTTTAGATGCATTGAGTGCAAGGAACGTCTGTTCTCGAACACAGGGGAAGAGCTAGAGAGATGCACATACAAAACATCAAGACTGTTAAGTGATGATGTTTTAAGGAATTTGGCCATGCTTACTTTTAGAAAAATCATTTTCACTCCCTCTGAAAATTCCCCTGACCCACCCAGAACTGAGAAAATAGGATTTTACAAAGATTGACTCGGTGGTTGCTGAAATCCCTATACAAGGAATTAGCGAGGAGCCCCCAAGCCTTGGAGTAAAGCTAGCAAGAACTGAGATGGTTTGGCTGAAAGTCACCCATCTGTAAAGGATGAAATGCAGGACCAAGGAGGCTTAGGAAACATTTAAAACTAACTCAAGGACCAGATGCATTTTCTGTCTGGAATGGAACTGATGAAAAAAGGAAGCTGTAGCCTAATCAATTTAACAAATATATTTGAAAACTATGTCTCAGCCCAAGAAGGATGGACTGTATAGAGTCAAGAAAAGAAAAGCAAAACAGCGTGAATATGGTGGTTCTTATCCATCAAGGGCTAGGGGAGAGAAGGGCTGAATCATTCAGATGATTCAACCTGTTTTTACATTTGTTCTTTGACAGGGAAAGTCCATCAGACACTGGCACAGCTTGAATAAAAGGAATTACCTCCCCCCAAAAGAAATCCCCCAAATCTCACCCAACCACCCACTTCTAGTTGTTTTAATTCTGTGCTCATTAAGACAATTTCTGAAGGATCTCTTTAACTAGACAGGCAGACCCTGATTGTGGATACAAGGTTCCAGACACTGGGCAGCTTTATTGTCCCCTAAGAATAAACAGGCATTCTGGCTTGTATGTCAGTCTTTTATAAGATTGGTTAATGTGAGTCAGGCCCCTTGAGTCAGTTCAACTCACATGAGGTCATCACATTGAGATTATGGACCTGGTGAGTTTGGGGTCACCATGGAGAGCTTGAGATTTCCTTGGCGCCCTAGGAAGTCCTGTCTGGAACCAAAAACCAATCTCTGACAATTGTATTTCATTTGTCAAATATTATCGAGGCCTTGCAAGGTGGTTGTTGCAAGACTAGAAAGTTTGGTTGCATCGGCATATGTGTTAAGTCAGATAACATCATATTATCAGTGTCTTTTTTCTATTGTCTATAAATTCTACTGATTTGAATTAATGTAAGAATTTTTCTGTGATCCTTTATAGGTAAATTGTTAGATTTTGGAATTATCATCTTTAATGTTCTTAATGTTCTGGAGAATTCCTGATTCTGGATATGATTATTGGTGATGAAGTCAATTAACATGGTAATGCCATTCAATAATCAGTAAATTTAGAGAATCAGAGGATCTTTAGAAAACAAGAAGGTGAAGAACATCTCAGCCAATTCCTGAACCTGACCTAAAACAGGATGAGTTTGAATCTAGGTTTTGTTATGTATAGCTCTGCAATCTTGGGCAAATAACTTAACCTCTCTGTGCTTCATCTATAGGGTAGGGATAACAGTATGAACCTTCTTTTTTTAAAAAAAAATTTATTTATTTATTTATTTTTACATGGGCAGGCACCGGGAATCAAACCCAGGTCCTCTGGCATCGCAGGCAAGTATTCCTGCCTGCTGAGCCACCGTGGCCCAACAGTATGAACCTTCTACCTGGAACAGACCTGATGCACATCATCAGTTTAACTAGGATTGCTGAAATTGATTAATGTCCAGAAGGTCACCTGGGGTGTTTAGATAGTTGTTTGAAGGATTGAATAAGATAATGTGTGTAAAGCACTTAATATGTTGTTAGCTGCTCATTTTGTTGTGGTAGTATTCTTTGAACCCTCTCAGGCACTGAGAACTCAGTCTTCTGCTAAGCCACCTTTTCTATTTGGGGACGGCTTCACTTATCAAAAATAAATGTCTTCCTGCCTGTTTTGTCCATGCATAATTGCTTCTACCCTCTGGAGAGAAACAAAGTCTCATCTCTCATCAGATGAGACTTTCAGACCTTTGCAACCAAGTCTTATGTACCTCCTAAATTATTTCTTCTCCAGGCTAAATAGCCACAATTTCTTCAGCCCTTCTTAATTTAATCCAATTTTAAGGCAATTTCCCTGCTAGTAACTCTCTTATAGATTCACTTATTTTTCAAAGCCTGTCTGAACATGGGATTCCCAGAACTAATCCTAATAGTACTACTACTCCGACTGGTAAGGAGTAGAGAAGGACCCCATCTTCCCTTTACCTTCACTTCCTGTCAATCAGCTCAAATCTGCAGCAACAGTTTCAGTATTGAATCAAGACCTTCAGGATGTTAGCTACTTGTATGTGTGTGTTTTACCTAAACTTTTAATCCTGAGACCACTGTAGATTCATATGCAACTGTAAGAAATAATACGCAGAGATCCCATGCGGCCTTTACCCAGTTTCCCACAGTGGTAACATCTTGTGAAACAAAAGCACAATATCACAACCAGGATATTGACATTGCTACAATAGCCGTACAGAAAATCACCATTACCACGAGGCTTCCTCTCATTGCACTTTCATAGCCACACCTACTTTCCTCACACCCTATCCCCTCCCTTAAACTCTGGCAGCCACTAATCCAGTCTCTATTTTTATTAATTTTTTATTTCAAGGCAGTTATATAACCTTTTGGAATTGGCTATTTTCATTCAGCATAAATATTCATAGATCATGCAGGTTGTTACGTATATTCATAGTCTGTCCCTTTTTATTGCAGGTTATTGTTTCAATAGCTTGTTTAACTATTTACCCATTACAAGACATCTAGGTTGTTTCTGTTTTTTTTTACTAATACAAATAAAGCTGCTGTAAAATTTGTGTTCAGATTTTTGCTCTTAGGATAAACGTCCAGGAGTATAGTTGATAGGTTGTGTTAGAGTTTCCTTTTTTAAAGAAATTGCCAAACTGTTTTCCAGAGTGGTTTCTACCTACTGTTAACAAAATCAAACAATAAGGGATTTGCTGTGTTTATGGGTGTTCATGCTTGGGTATTTTTGAGTCTACCGTTAAATATTATTTTCTTAAGTTAATCCCAATATTCAAAGAGTTAAAATCTTTTAATATTTTATTTCTTTCATCCACCTATTGACTATCCTTCTTTACCTCATTTTATCTGTTTATTTTACAAGCATGTGTTTTATAAGCATTAAGGTTTCCCTCATTCAAGGCTCAAGAAAAATTCTCAACATGGCAAAACCCCAGAGTTTTTCATTCAGTGAATTCACTGAATGAAAATTCACTAACTGGAATATCAGCTGACTTATACTTTTGTTTTTGTCCTTAAGGAAAATATCAGCACAATTGTCAAAAGATTTGTGAACTTCAGATTCCCATTTATATAGCATTTCCATTTCTATCAATCTAGGCTTTTCATTGAGGAAAGAAAAATTTAAGTCCCTAAGTCCCACTATTTCACTGTGAACACACTTTCATTCTTATGATAGACATTTTTCTCTTCTAAATTAATAGAGAACACAACAAAATAATTTTAATCATGGTGGCTTTCTCTTTTAATCAAAAGTTACAACCCTCATTTCTGGCATCTAGATTTTGGAAACAATGATGATTGTGACGATGGTGATGGTAGTGGTGGCGGTGATGGTGGTGGGGTTGATGATGCTGCTGCTGAGGGTAATAGAGATGACGGTGGTGATGCTAACTGGGGGTGTTTGTGGTGGCAGTGATGAGGGTGATGGTGGTGATGATGGTGAGGGTGATGGTGGTGATGATGATGGTAGTGATGATGGTGATGATGGTGGTGATGATGGTGATGATGAGCATGATGGTGATGATGATGGTGGTGATGATAGTGTTGATGATAATGATGTTGATGATGGTGGTGATGCTACTGGGGGTGTTGGTAGTGATGGCGATGAGGGTGATGGTGGTGATGATGATGGTGGTGATGATGATGGTGATGATGAGCATGATGGTAATGATGATGGTGGTGATGATGATGGTAATGATGATGGTGGTGATGGTGGTGGTGGTGATGATGATGGTGGTGATGATGGTGGTGGTGATGATGATGGTGATGATAAGCATGATGGTAATGATGATGGTGGTGATGATAGTGTTGAAGATAATGGTGTTGATGATGATGGTGGTGGTGATGCTACTGGGGGTGTTGGTAGTGACAGTGATGAGGGTGATGGTGGTGATGATGATGGTAATGATGATGGTGTGATGATGGTGAGGGTGATGGTGGCGATGATGATGGTGTTTCTTCTAATCCCTATTCAGTACTGTATGTTTGAATCTGTAATTAGATCATCTCCCTGAAGATGTGACTCAATCGAGTGGTTGTTAAGCTGGATTAGGTAGAGACGTGTCTCCACCTATTTGGGTAGGTCTTGATTAGTTTACTGGAACCCTATAGAAGAGGAAACACTTTCCTCTTCTATAGGAAAGCTGGAGAGATTTCTGAGAGAGCAGAGAACAGCATAGCCACGAAGAGCAGAGAATCTATCAGCCAGCAACCTTTGGAGAGGAAGAAGGAAAACACCTCCCAGGGACCTTCATGAAACAGGAAGCCAGGAGAGGAAGCACCATGTGCCCTTCCAGCTGGAAGAGAAACCCTGACCATGTTCGCCATGTGCCTTCTTATTTGAGAGAGAGAAACCCCGAATGTCATCAGCCTTCTTGAACCAAGGTATCTTTTCCTGGATGGCTTAGATTGGACATTTTTATAGACTTATTGTAATTGGGCATTTTCTTGGCCTTAGAACTGTAAACTAGCAACTTATTAAATTCTCTTTTTAAAAAACCATTCTGTTTCTGGTATATTGCATTCTGGCAGCTAGCAAACTAGACCAGATTTTGATACCAGGGAGTGGGGTGCTGCTGCAGTTTGCAAACACCAAACATGTTGGAAATTCTTTTTAAATGGATAAGGGGAAGAATCTGGAGGAGTTGTGAGAAGCCTGATAGAGAAGACCAGGAATGCTTTGAAGAGACAGTTGATAGAAATGTGGATTCTAAAGACACTTTTTATAAGTCCTTAGAAAGAATGAGAAACGTTATTGCAAACTAGAAGGAAGGTAATCCTTGTTTTAAAATAGCAGAGAATCTGGCAAAATTGGCTAGCGGCTTTGACTGGAGGGCAGATTTTAAAAGCCATGAACTTGGATATTTAGCAGAAGAAATTACCAAATTAAATGTGGAAAGTGCAGCCTGGTTTCTCCTCTCAACTTATAGTGAAATGTGACAGGGAAGAGATAAGCTGAGAGCTGAACTCTTGGATACAAAGAAAGCAGAAATTGATGTTCTGGAAAACTCTGGGCTTCCAGGAGGGGAGACCCCAAAGAATGGTGCCCCATGTGAAGATTTGGCCAAATGTGAAACCAGTCAGCCATTTCAGAGAAAGCCAGGATCAGACATGGAATTATTCAGGAAGGATTTGTGGAAACTTTTTATGTCTGATGGGCACGATCCAAGGCTACTGCATAGAAAGCCAACGAGAGTGCTATGGGACCTGTATAAACACAGCCACTGCCAGTCTAGACTGGGGGGTTCAAAGAAGGGACACATTGGAGGAAAAATAAGTTCAAAGGCAAAACAATGGAGGCTGGGGTCTGAAGCTTCGGGCCAAGAGAGCGGACCCACACAAGCCCATGGAGAGGGTGAGTTTGCCCCAAAGGCAGAGGATGGGTTTTCCATCTTGTTGCAGTGGAAGAGTTATGCCGCCTCAGGCCTTGGAGAGGATGAAGCACATTCCATGGGGTTTGGGGAGAGCCTGGCTGCCACCACATGGAGGGGTTGGGTGTGTGCCCCAGAGATGGCAGAGAGCCTCAGCACAGCCCCGATCCTTGGACAGGGCAGAGCCAAGAAAAAGGTGATCTGTCCAATATCCCAAGGTTGTGTTTGGAGAGAGGCCTCTGTGTAAGCCCTTGGAAAGGGTGGGACTGCCACTTTCAGAAGCCCTGAAGATAAATGATTCTCAGACTTTGAAATCTTATGGACTTTGCCCTGCGGATTTTCGAAACTGTATGGGTCTGGTGACCCTGTGTTCCTTCCTCCCTATGGAAGTGGGTATATATATCCCATGAATGTTCCTCCTTTGTATGTTGGCAGCAATAATTTGTTTTGAGTTTTTATAGATCCAGAGCCAGAGAACTTTGCCTTAGAACAGACCATGCCTGTAACCAACTTTGATAGGAATTTGTACTGTTTCTAACTTTGTATTTCATTTGCATTGCTACTGAAATGGTTTAAGGATTTCTGATATTGTGATGGAATTGATGTATTTTGTACATGGGAAAAAGATGTCTTTTTTAGGGACCAGAGGGTGGAATGTGCTGGTTTGCAATGATGTATGTACTCTAGAAAAGCCATGTTTTAATCCTAATCCCATTTTGTAAAGGCAGTCATTTCTTCTAATCCCTATTCAGTACTGTATGTTTGAATCTGTAATTAGATCATCTCCCTAGAGATGTGACTCAATCAAGAGTGGTTGTTCAACTCGATTAGGTGATGATGTATCTCCACCCATCTGGGTGGGTCTTGATTAGTTTACTGGAACCCTATAGAAGAGGAAACATTTTGGAGAAAGCTGGAGAGATTTCTGAGAGAGCAGAGAAAGACACAGCCACAAAGAGCAGAGAGTCCAGTAGCCAGCAACCTTTGGAGATGAAGAAAGAAAATGCCTCCTGGGGAGCTTCATGAAACAGGAAGCCAGGAGAGAAAGCTAGCAGATGACACCATGTTCGCCATGTGCCCTCCCAGCTGAGAGAGAAGCCTTGAGTATGTTCGCCATGTGCCCTTTGATGAGAGAGAAACCTTGTGTTTGCCATATGCCTTCTCATTTGAGAGAGAAACTCTGAACTTCATCGGCCTTCTTGAACCAAGGTATCTTTCCCTGGATGCCTTAGATTGGACATTTCTATAGACTTGTTTTAATTGGGACATTTTCTTGGCCTTAGAACTGTAAACTAGCAACTTATTAATCTCCCCTTTTTAAAAACCATTCTATTTCTGGTATATTGCATTCTGGCAGCTAGCAGACTAGAACAGTGGTGATGATGGTGATGATGATGAGCATGAAGGTAATGATGATGGTGGTGATGATGATGATGGTGATGATGATACTGCTGATGATGGTGGTGATGACGGTGGTGATGATGGTGTTGCTGCTGATGGTGGTGATGATGATGGTGATGATGGTGATGATGAGCATAATGGTAATGATGATGGTGCTGCTGCTGATGGTGGTGATGACGATGGTGGTGATGAAGATGGTGGTGATGATGATGGCGGTGATGACGATGGTGGTGATGAAGATGGTGGTGATGACGATGGTGGTGATGATTACAGGTAATTATGTGCCAAACATTTCTGAGAACTGTGAGGTCCTGATTCATATTTATAACTGTGCCTGTTTTTCCATTAGTCATATCACTCACAGGGATTGGCAGTACACGTACTTTTTTTAGATTCTTTGTTCGGTTAACAGAAACTTTAATTTCAAGCTCTACTTGAGGTTGCGTCTGAAGTATTAGTGAAAGGAAAATTTGGGGACTTTAAAGTCAAAGTCAAAGAAAACTTTTAATGATCTAACTCTTTTAGGCATAACAAAGCTTGACAAATCTGATTATATCAATTTCAATCACTTATGTACTATAAGTTTTCTATCTATGGACTTTTTCTGTTTTAGCTCACAAAGCAGTACAACTTGAAATAATTATAAGTAATGCCAAAGTGTAATAAATAGATAAAATAATTTTATTAGATGGACAGTAACTTTACTTTTTCATCTGATTAAAAAAAAACATTAGGTTTACAATGTGTGATGCAAGAAAGAAATATATAATTTAAAGAAATTATTATAGAATGCCAAAAGAGAATAGGATTTAGTTTGATTTAGAATGTTAAGAAGATGGGGAAAGTAAGCTACATAATATTTTGAAGATTTATAATAATAGTTCTCCTAATTTAATTATTTTATTAGTACAAATTAAAAAAAAGATCAGAAGCCTTAAAAAATGTTGAATAGCAGACTGATTTTAGTATCAATTTAAACAGCAAAGGAAGGTGAAAATCTGTTCTATATTAGAAAAGAGAAGCAATAAAAAGCAAGTTATTCTGCTCATGCTGAGGCAAATAACCTTAGTTACAAGCAGGAGCTTATTCTGCCTCATACTGTAATGATATTCTAGAGTCAGATCGAGGAATCAGTCCCAAAATGGGATTTCTTAAAAAGCAAATCAGATCATGAAGGAGGTCTTGGTTGAAACCTTCATTTACATCATTAAATCCAAAGAGTATTGGGATGCAATTATTGTATGAAAAAACATTGCACCATTTTTTTTATATCTAACTTCAAAGCATTAGAACCAATAAGTCTGTTTAAAGGGGAACTGCTGGCCTGTTCTGGGAGTGCCGCTGGGGGCAGAGCTTGCCCTAGGTTGAAGGATCCAGGAGGGCCTCCTCAAGGAGGCACCAGTGGGGGTGGAGTGAGCAGAGAACGCCAGGCTGGCGTAGCAGCACAGGCTAGAGGGGATGGGCTGAGGGACAGAGATAAAGGCCATTGAGGCTGCAGTGCAGAGGGAAGTGAAAATCTAAATTCAAAGCTATGGTTGAAACTAAGAGTAAAGTGATAAAGCCCAAAGCTGGTGACACTGCAGGGAAATATGCCCAAGTGATGCTCACCTGGCAGCAACTTTTGGGATGCATTCTGCTGGCTCTGCCTCTCAAGGATGCAAAGACGTTCGGGGGCTGGGACATGGTGGCTTTCCCAAGAATGTCCCTCCAGAGAGCAAAGCTGTCTGCCAAAGGATGGTGAGAGCAAGGCTATCCTGCAGCCATCCTATCTGTCCTGTGACCCTCGGGCCTTGTCGGAAGCCTGGAGTGGAGTTGATTCAGATTTGATCAAAGGGAAAACTATGAAGCTGGGTGTTTTGGGAAATGTAGGACCTCAGCTTAAGCGACTTGCTGTAGCCTGCACTTCACACTGGGAAGGACATTTCAAGGTCATCGGGGGTGCCCCATCCTTGCAAACACTTTTGAACTCCAAAACTGTGTGCATGAGGATTTTTAAAGTATCATTAAGACCAGATAAAATCATTTAAAAAAACAACAATAAGTCTGAGCAGAAAATAGTGAGCTATTTAAACAGAAGGGTGCTAGCGGTTGGGCAGCCTAAATACAATTAACATGACAACGCTTTCCAAGTTGATTTGTTGTCATGCAGAGCAGCAGTTACTAGCTGTGTGACTTCAGGCAAATTTTACTAAGCATCTCAGACTTAGTTACCTATAAAAGTGGCAACTAAGAGTTATCTCAGAGGATTTATGGTAGAAAACCTCCTATTGCAATGTCTTGTGTAGTAGGTAGAATACAGATTGTAGTTCCTTTTGGTTATTTATCATGTTTATTTATTGACATTTACTATGTGCCAAGCATATGTGTTATCTCATTATCCCATGAAAACCTCACAACCCTATGACGAAAAGACTCATTTTTCTCATTTTGCAGATGTGGAAACTGAGACAGAGTAGGTAAGCGAATGAGCCAAGATCACCACTTAAAAGAGGGTTGAGCCCAGATTTGAAGTTGATCAGTAAGATGGCAAAAATTAAGTACCTGATCATCACACTCAATGATACCAATTAGAGAATAATGTGCTGGAAGTGCTAGTAATGAGGATGAGATGGTGGGCGGCCACGGGGTCCCAGTAAGGACTTTGGAAAAGCTATTTTGGTTTTCTGCAGGCATCTTTGATCTGACTTACAGTTGAGAAAGAATACTCTAGTTGTTCTGTGGACCGTAGACTGTAGAAGTCAAGAGTAGAAGCAAGGAGACAAATTAGGAGGTCCTGCAATTTTCCAAACAAAAGAAGATGGTACCTAGGACTACGGCCTCAGGATCAGAGGTCTTGAGAATTCATTGGTTTGGGGATGTATTCCAAAGGGAGAGCTGCCAAGATAAATTTGATGATATTGAATATATGATATTAGACAGACAAAGATCTTGTGACCCCTTTGGTGGAACTTATATTCTAGAGTAGGAACCTGTATTCCTTTCCTGTCACTGCTGTAACAAATTTACACAGACTTACTTAGTGGCTTAAAGCAATGCATAACTATTATCCTTTAGTTCTGGAGGGCGGAAGTCCAAAAATCAGTCTCTCTGGGCTAAAGTCAAAGTATAGACTGGTTGTCTCCAGAGGCTGGGGAAAATGCATTTTCTTGCCTTTTCCAGCTTCTAGAGACCACAGGCAGTCCTTAGCCTATCACCTCTTTCTCTATCTTCAAAGCACATCTTTCAAGCCCCTGCTTCTTCCATTGCATCACTTTCTGTGGCTGCAACTGCCCCACCTTCTCTCTTACAAGGATCTTGTGATAACTTTGGGCCCACCCATATGTTCCAGAACAATCTCCCCATCTCAGGATCCTTAACATACTCCCATCTACAAAGTCCCTTTTGCCAAGTAAGATAACATATTCACAAGTTCTAGGGAATTAGGGTGTGGACTTCTCTGGGGAAACCAATAATTCAGTCAAACACAGAACCCAAATGCATGTAAGAAAAATAAATAAATAATTTAATTTCCAGTAGTGATGATGTGAAGAAAATCAAGCAGGGAAATGGGATAGAAAGTGACTGGAGCAGGGGTCGGGGGGGAATGTAGAAAGGGGCTGTTTATTTTCATAGCAGACAGAGAAAATCTCTCATAGGAGGTGCTTTTCAGCCAGACCCCATTGATAAGAAGGAGTGAGCCATGCAAATATCTGGGGAAACAGCATTCCAGGTGGAAGTACTAGCAAGTGAAAAGGGTCCTGAGGTGGAAACAAACCTGGAGTGTTTGAAGAGTACAAAAGTTTGGTGGGGGTAGAGGACAGCAAGGGGACAAGGTTAACAGACAAGGTTGGAGAAGGTGGCAGGGGCCAGATCAGAGAAGGTAAGGAGATTGGATGTTAAGGATAATGTTGGGAGAAAGCAATGCTTGGTTTCTAGTAGTCACCAAATGGTAGTGGTTTCATTTGTTTGCAGTTTTTTAAAGTATTGGGGAGCTATCAGAGGAAGTGGCATGGTGGGGTTCACAGAGCCCCTGGAATGATGGGATGGATGTGAGAAGAGGGAAAATAAAGCTGCTGTATCAGGCAGGATTCAGTTAGGAGACAGAAAGTGCACCAGTTGTTTGAGAAAAGAAAGTTTAAAGAAACTTAAAAAAAGGGGGGGGAAAGTATTTTATAGTTACTGACATTTTTTATTTCTGACACTCTTCTTTCCTTTGTGTAGATCCAAGTTCCTGTCTGATATCATTTTTCTTCACTCTGAAAAAGTTCCATTTCTTGTAATGAAACTTTTTTTTAACAGTTCTTGTAGTGTGGGTTTGTTGTGACAGTCTCTCAGTTTTTTTGTATGTCTGAAAAAAATCTTTATTTTGTCTTCATTTTTGAAAAATATTTTCACTGTATATAGAACTCTAATTTGACGATTAGATCACAAAGGTTTGTTCACCTTTTTACAGTCTTTTTATTTTCTCTCTCTCTCATTTTTTCTCCTTCACTGAGGGTCAGACTTATGTTGTGATTCGATGACTTTCCCAGTCTTATCTGGCTCCTTTCCCATTTTCTTGCACATAGGCACTTCCCCTAATAAAATCCTTGCACATCATTTAATCTCATTCTGGTCTCTGCCTCTCAGGGAATCTAGACCAACATGGTTTCTTTTGACTAATTTTCTCCCAATATGTTGTCTTCTTTTCAGCAGTGTTGAATTTTGTTTTAGCAGGCAGTTAAGCTATTTGCATGTCATCATGATCCCTTCAAGACTTGTTTTCAAACTTTATCAGAATAAATCTAGAGTAGTTTACTCTAGGGATGGTTCAGACCTCCTATTATTGTGGGACTCTTCTGGAGTCACTAGTGCATGTCCCAGTTTTAAGATGTGGATAAAGGAAGATAAAGAGAAAGGGACATTCTAGGCAAAGTAAATGCCATAAACAAAGGCATAATTTCAAGGAAAACAATCCCATTTCTGTGTCCCATTTGCAAAGTCAGTAATGGACTTGGATTCTTCTCAACCATCTATAAATCATTTAAATTCCTTTAAGTTGTGAAGCCAAGAGTGGAAGCAACCCTACTATAAAGGTGGGGCAGGAAATGTAGGCTTACCATGCCAGTTTCCAAATATTAGACTTTATTAACATTATGCTTTTGCATGTTAATAAATACCATAATTTGTCACCAACAACAGGCTTAAACTACTCTTTCCTTCCTAGTAATATGATATTAAAATTGGTTGAATAGGGATGTGTCTTCTCTTGTAGGCCCCAAGATCTTGGAGTTATATTCATTATGTTGTTCTCACAATGCAACACAGAATGGAGCCTATCAAAGTGAACAATTTTCAGTTTAATGAATGAATGAGTGAAGATCCAACTTTAGACCCATTATGATCCTTGGATATTTTATAGTCATTTTGTGCAAAACACACAACACATGCACACATATACACATGCACACACACACGGCTTCAAGTGTTCCTCTAAAGCATGGATTGTGTGAAAATTTGGACTAGTTGTGTCAAGGAACATGCAAGTTCAAAAACAATAACAACCACAACGATACAATATTGGTCAGGAATTATACTAAATGCTTTACATGTAATTTATCATTTTATTCTCACTAACCCTAAGGGGGTGATATTGTTAATCTCATTTGATACATAAAAAATGACTTAACAAAGGCCGCCCAGTTTGAGTGGTACAAGCAGAATTTTAACCTAGTCTGTGGTCTAATGTTACCTTAGATGGTTTTAGATATGGTTTGGGTTTTTGACCAGGTACCAGTGAAAGCCTCGCTGTCTCAGGTTCCATCACATGAGTCTCCTGGGAATCAGCTGGCATGTTTATTAAAATGCAAGTTGCCAGGTGCCTCTTCCAGAGACACCAAATCTGTAGATCTGGTGTGGAGCCCAGGAATCCATCCTGGAGGGTTCAGATGCACACTGTAGTTTGAGGATCCCTGCACTGCCCAGGACCAAAGTGGAGAGTTCTTCTTTTAATTCAACTGTACAGGCGGAAAAAGTATCTTTTTAATTCAACTGTACAGGTGGATGGGCATGAATGAACTGGACTTAAAGAAACTTAAGATCAGAAAGAGCAATTTATGTCCCTATCACCAGTCTCAGCTGTGCAGCTGAGCAGACTTGTGGGAGGCCAGGTTAATTAAACTGCATTGTTATGGGAAAAACCAAATAGTTAAGTAAAATTTACCATTATAGCCTTTATCTACCTAGTGTTTACCATGAGGCACCAAAAGAAATCTTGTTTTTTCTGACACCCTCAAAGCAGGGATTGGGGCTAGGGATAATGCCAATACATTTATCAGTTGAGGTCCATATCAGGACAGAAATGATAAATAATTTACTTGAATGATCTGGCAACCAGCCCAGATTTAGGGGTAAAGAGCAAAGAGTGGGGTGTCAGGCCAACCTGAAATTCAAGACCAACTGGCCAAATAACCTTGGGCAAATGATCGACCCTCTCAGCCTGTTTCCCCATTCATGGGAGGTGAATACGAATCTAATACCATGAGTTATTTGTGAGGATTAAATTTGAGAATGTCTGCAAAGCATTTTTTTCTGGAGTGCAGGAGGGACTCAACAAATGTTCAGTATGATTATCACTGTGTTATCATCCTCATTTGTTTCCCTGCCTCAAATACCTACTCCATTTGTTTGTATAAAAGGAATCACTGTTTGGACTTACTTTCTCCATCTGGGTTTCCCGGAGCACACTCAGCATTTCTAGCTCGATAATCCGTTTGGAATCATTCATGAGACGTGACCCTCAGACCAGAGGCCCTGACCCTACAGCTGCTATCTGCAGGCAGCAAATGGATCAGCTGTTTATACTTCTGAGTACCTAATGCCTCTGCCCTGAGGTCCCATGGTCTGCTTTTGGTAGCATTGGAGACCTCAGTTCAGCACTGTGTTTGCTCTCCACTTAAGTATCCAGTGTACAGAGCACAATACATGCTCAAGAGAAACTTGAATAACTGAGATGACATACTGCACATCAGCTGGGATTTTAACAGAGGCTCTGTGACCTTCATAATAGAAGCCACATAAGCAGGTGGATTTCATTGTGACTCATTGGCTATCACTCTATGGATAATATTTAGCATGGAGCCAGGTCAGTTTTGCCAGCGTAAAGTCTGAACAAAACTAGGTCTTTGGATTCATAGGAGAGTTCCTGGAAACAGTATCTGGAATACCATCTAACCCATGGGAAGGAATAAGAATAGCTGGTCCAGCAGGAAAGCCTGTTTGAAAAGCCTGCTGAAGCATCAGGGGAATAGACTCTACTCTTCTGAAGGCCACACAGCATGTCTTCCCATGGTGGGAGGTCCCAAATTCTGCTATATACAGGTCTTGATCTTCTCCTTACCTGCAGTCTGCTTTTCTTTTCATCCTCTGACCTAGTCCTCTTTGTTGTGCATGCAAATAAATCTGATTTGAAATATAAAAAATCTCTCATAAACAAAATTTTTCAATAACTATGAAGACCTTGCTCCTTAATGTCAGGGCCCTTTTTCTGGCATCACTGTGGAAAGCAATAGGAGAAACCGAAAGAGGGCAGATTCACTGGCCTCCACTCACTGGTCTTAGTTCTCACTCTGGTGCTGTATTTTGCATTGAGCTTGAGTTTCTTGACAGTGAATTAATACCTACCAGATGTTTCATAATTTTTTTAATGACTATATGAAGAAACCCAAGGTCTTTTGGGCCCTTGTGGACATGCATCAAAGTCCTTTCAGACACAGCCATCCTTATAAGATCGCTCACAAGATGTGCTCTCCTGAGTTTGCTTAGTTCAACTTTTTATTAGCTGTGTGAATGTGGGCCTTTTATTTAACCTCTCCCCATCTCAGTTTCCATATATGTAAAATCTAACAAATGAATGTAACGTGCTTAGAACAAACCGTGTCCAGCATCATAACATTTGCCATTGCTGCCTGGTGGGATAAGACCTGTTTGTACCAGTTATGGTCCCATTGCAGGAAAAGATGCTACTCCAGGTGTTTTTCAGGAAGGGGAATGTAATACATGAGAAGTGGTGAAGGAATGGCTCTTGGCTGGGTCTCCCGGAGATTACCATTAGAACTGCTGGATTCAAGAACACACTGCCTTAGCTGAGATGCAAAGATAAGGAAGCTACCACCAACAGGAGGCTAAGGATTGGGCAGAGCTGAGTTGGGACACCAAAGCCACCAGAATCCCTTTCAAGATACATGAAGACAAGGCAGGGCATTCTACAGCAAATTCTTCCTCATTCCCATATTTGTCAGCAAAAGCTGTCATAAGGGCAAGAAAAGGGGTCCCATCTCACTTTTGCCTTTTAAACCTCCTGATGGCATGTTGTTAGCCAGCCTCCAAGGTGGCTCCCAATGAATCCACCTTCTGATATTCACAACCTTGGGTTGTCTCCTCCCACATTGAAACAGGGTTGGTCTGTGTGACCAACAGAACATGGCAGAAGTGGTGAGCTATAGAAGACACAAGATTGGGTTGAAGAAGACACAGTGGCTTCTGTCTTGGTCATGCGCTCTTGTTCTCGTTCTCTCTTGGGATTCTCATTTAGGAGAAAACCAGTTTCTTGTCCGTAGGACATCGAGGTAGCCCCGGGGAAAAGACTACATGGGGGAGAAACTGAGGCCTGTAAACAACTAGGTGAGTGAGCTTAGAAGCAGCATCACTGGCTTTCAGAGACTGCAGCCCCTAATGACATCTGACTGCAATCTTATGAGATACCCTGAGCCAGAACCACCCAGAGTAGCCACATGCCAATTCCTGACTGTAGAAACGGTGAGCTAAATATGTGCTGTGCTAAGCTGCTAAGTTTTGGAGCAATTTGTTACTCAGCAACAGATAGATAATACAGCATCTAACTGGGAGGACTTAATTTAGTTCCCAACTCCTAGCCGTGAGGGTGTACAGAACATTGTTTTCAGCTTTGCAGTTCTGCAGTGTAGAAGAGCACACAAGGAGCTGGGAATGGCTGCAGAACAACCCAATCCACTGAATGTGCCACACCGTTTTATACCAGAAATGCTGATTCCATAGTGTTTTCAAGGAGCAAGGGATCTGATAACCAATGTCATTCACAAGGAACTCCCTCTTGACAGAATCTTGTCTACCTTTATTCACGATTCACAAATCAAAGCCTTCTTTTATTATTATCATTGTCATCCTCCAGAAGTTACCTGCCCTATTCTTTCCCTTCATTACACAGAAAGAACAAAATTATTTCTAAACCACACAGAGCTCTAAGAAGTTCTCATCATTCTCCATGAGAAAACGGGAGATTCTCTGCTTAGACTCCATCCCTCCAGAAGCTTATAAAGTGCAAAGACTGCAACATCACAATGAACCTGCAGAAGACAACAAATCAGGACATGAGCACTGTTGAGAGAATCAGAAGCAGACGTTTGGAAGGATCCCCTTTGGCTACTGCTGATCAGCTGATGAGCAAACAGTTTGAACTGTTGATACTGCTTGACTCTTAACTGGGGTGAGAAAGAAGCTTGGAGAGGTCTCTATTACCACATTGAAAGTAGAATTTGTTTCCTTTGGTGGTTTTCAAACATTGTTTTGAAAAAGCTAATCCATTGTATTTGAGGAGACCCATCTCAGGAGAAAGTAACAGAGGGTTGGAGCTAGTTGTGGCAAGAGAGATATTTGTGTCTGTTTTCAAGAAACCTCAAGGGTCCTTTAACAGAGGAATGGCGTCCTGGGACCAGGACCTCTGCTTAGAAGGCCAAGGGTGGTCTCCATACAGAGAAAGTAAGGCAGTCAATTCTCATAGGATAACGAGACAGTGCAGATCATTGATACCTTTTCTCTGAGAATTTACAAAGAAAAGACTTAAATAGAAGAAGTAAGAGACGGTCAGAATGTCCCAGAATAGGGCCTGAATAGCTGATGATATATTAAGTGGCCTTTATGAGTAAAGCAGGGTCAAGAGAACATTTAATTTGTACTTAGAAGTCACATTTCTATTAACATGGAATATTATGTGGAATATAAAGACTAATATATTTTGGAAAGGCAAAGGTAAATGAAGACTATGTTAAATTCCTTTTTCTCTTAGTTTTTTTTTTTTAATACCCGTAGAAAGTCTCACCCTTAAATACCCTGGACACAGATATCAGTTTATCAAGGGGCCATTGGTCTTTGTCTTTTACGAGTGTGTATTCTGATTTCATACAATCACTGACACATCCCACTCTACATTGGACTCAAGTTTTTTAATTTTTCCACATCAGCTAGTGAACACACATTCCAAGACATTGATGCTATGGGTCTCTCTGCCAGTTAAATTTCTAGAATGTTGCAATCTTTTAGTAGTGGTGACTTTTTGGAGGGCAATTTTATTGTACTTGGGCTTCATTATGTTCTAAATCTTGTAGGACTCAGAAAAAGTATAATTGTTGGCTTCCTACACTTATTATATGTAAGGCAAAGATAAAAATCATTGCATGGCACAAAGAAATTAATCCTATTCTTCAGTTGGACACACACTCTACTTAATCTGTTGAATTTTCTGCCCAATTTTGGAGTAAATGATTAATATTAGAGAATGTCATTTAAAGATTTTGTATAAGGAGCAAGTATGGTTGAAGAGTTTATATAATTTTTGATCTCTGGGGAAGGAACATCATTTATAAATTACAACATTGTTAGATTTTCAGAGAATAATTCAGGAATACATTATCCAAACATTGAAGACCACCATGGAAACTCCCTCTCCAGGAAAGGTTAAGTCAGTGTCATGATACAAATATAGCATCTCTGATCCTTTTCATAGATGCAAAACTTTACTGAGATTAATGATGATATTTTAAAGGGTCTTCCTAGGCAGCTCATCATTATCAAGTGCCAAGTAACCAACAGATCGGGCATCTTTGTCCTCCCTCCTTTCCCCCTTCCCTTCCTTCCTTTTTTCCTTCCCCCCAAAATGTGAAACATCTGCATCCTTAAAAACACCCACATGCTTTCAAATATATATATTAAAATCTTGGGGGCCATATTTGGAAATTTTGGAAGCCATTTGATCATAGGAAAATGTAGCTTGAAGGCTGGGATAGGGGAATTCTAGTTTAAGCGTGGTCCAGAAGGCTTGTGTCTGGGGCAGGGTTCCTTCCTCTCTTGTCTAACTAGGAGACTGAATTGGCATGCTTGAGATCTGCAAGCATCTAGAAGAGAACAGACTTTCTAGAATTTCAAGAGGCCTTAGAGATGGACATGTCCAACCCTCTCCTTATTTCCCATTTGTTCTTGTTTTGATAATACAAGAAATTTGGTATTTTTGCCCTTTGATGCAGGAATTCTTGCTGTGGTCATCTTTTTTTTTTAATTTTAAAATTTTTTTTTAAATACCAAAAAACACCAAACAAATGCAAATATTTGTTAATTTTTGATCATTCCATTCTACGTATATAATCAGTAATTCACAATATCATCACATAGTTGCATATTCATCATCATGATCATTTCTTGGAACATTTGCATCTATTCAGAAACAGAAATAAAAAAGAAAACAGAAAAAAATTCATATATACCATACCCCCCACCCTTCCCCTCACCGATCACCAGCATTTCACTCTAAATTTATTTTAACATTTGTTCCCCCTATTATTCATCTTTGTTCCATATGTTTTACTCATCTGTTGATAAGGTAGATAAAAGGAGCATCAGACACAAGGTTTTCACAATCACACAGTCACATTGTGAAAGCTATATCATTATACAATCATCTTCAAGAAACATGGCTACTGGAACACACTTGCTGTGGCAATCTTGTTATTAAAGGAAGAATGCTGCACAAACCCACATACATACACAATTTAATGCAACAAAGTATCCATCATGACCTCACTTACAATGGCCAACAAACAAAAAAAGGAAGTAATGTAAGAGGCTGCTGGTAAAATCACCTTTAGGACTGATGGCCCCTAGGACAGGGGATTTCTGAGCCTTTACACATCTGAAGCTTTTAGCTTTTCTTTATTTTTCTAAAACTAAGAAATTGGTTCCAAGGAGAATAAATTTTGATCAAAAGTATTTAACCTGAGGGTACGGCTCCTCTCTGAAATGACATGCAAAATTCTGGTATATGTTATCTGTGTGTGTATTTATCACGATAGGGTCCATGCATTACCATCTTCAGATATGCCAAGGCTCCATTGAGAAGCACGGGCAATGTGGGGTCGTGCCTCACCGGGGCCCAAGACTGCTCGCCAGCGCGATGCAGAAACAACACTGCCTGGCTTCCTTCATGAGCAGCCACAAAAGGCACGTGTGCCTGCCACCAGCTCTGGAGGGCTTCAGGTACCAGAGGGATGCAGTGGGAAAAGCTGCCTCGATCGATACCTTGAAAGGTTCAATAACTCATTTTGCTGCTGAGGCAGTAAAATAAATAAATAAGAACCCGGCTGGAAGTTGAACCCATCCACGTTCAGTACTTCTCGGAGGCAGAGTTGATGGGCTTTAATAGCTTCGGTCGGCACAGAACACGGGCAGACTGTCCCAGCAGTGTGCCCTCTGTTTCCTAGGTAACCGGATGTGAAATCAGGTGGATGGCTGGAACTGGGTACCAGATCAATTTGTTAGAGGTACAGATGTGGGGAAGGGAAACTTCGCATAAAACCACAGATTGCAAAGTCCTCATTTACTATCATGTCTACTGCTTGCCTCCCCTCTGCCCACCCAAACCTGTCCTTCCTCCCAACCCCAGGGCCAAAAAATAAAATAAAATCACAAGTTTCAGTTACCCTGTGATCATCAAAAGGATGTTTCTTTCCATGTGGTCTGTTAGGGAAGGATCCAGTGAAGAGAGTCAAAGAGTCAAAGCTTTGACCATTGGCAAAGCTTTTTTTGTGCTTTAAGCTTCAGCAATGGGACTCTGCCTAAAACAAAGATCTGGGTATGGCTGTGTGAATCTGGGGTGGGAAGAGATGGTTCTAGGGCTTTCTCCTGAGGGAAGAAGATTCCTAGGTACTCCAATAGGGAAATCACTGATTCTTAGCCATTAGCTAGCTTCAGTCTCAGGAAATTAGACCAGTTACCATTTTGTCTAGATCAAGGTGGGGCAGATAGAATAAGAACCTTCCCAGGTTCTCTTGCTTCACCCCATTATCAGCATTTTATCACACAAATCATAATTGCCTAATAATCTGTCTGTGTCATCTGTTAGGCTGTGTATCCAATAAATGCAAATAGCTCACTATGTGTTTGTTGAATAAATGAATGAATGAATTTTAATGGAGACAGTGGTAACAAACCCCTCAAATCATACTGTGTCCTTGGGGTTTTTTTTTTTACTTTCTTGTCACAGCCTCCTTCCCGCTTGGCATTCTTACAATCCCATACTTACCAACGAGGGAACACCAGAACCCACTGGGCTCCAAAGAAAAAGCATTCTCCCAAGTCTGACATAAAACTGGCACTCCATAAAAGCTTGCAAATTAAGCTGAATTGATTGTCATACAAAATGATCTGGCATTATTTCAGAATTCACCTTTGGGCTTCCACCTCTTATGCCACCAATTTAATAATTCAAGAAGCTTTCATTGAGTATATCAGTCAGGACAGGCAGACATCATCAAATCTTTTCTGCAAAGGTCTGAATAGTAAAAATTTTTAGGTTTTGGGCCACGTAGTCTCCACTACAACTATTCCACATTGTCACTGCAGTGTGAACACAGTCATGGGCAATGACTGAGCATGGCTGTGTTCCCATAAGAATTAATTTACAAAAATGGGCAGAGGACCAGATTTGGCCCAGGGACCATTGTTTGCCCCTCATCGGGCTAGGCTGGGCTATGGCAACAAAAGCCACCAAAACTCAGAGGCTAAACATACTAAGGGGTCATTTCTCACTCATGCTACATGTCCACCATGGGTTGGTAGCAGAGAGGGGAGTCATCGCTCCCCAAGTTACTCTACACTAGCACATGCCTCCACCAAGTCTACTTGAGAGCTCAGTGTCCCCCGTGAAGGAGAAGGGGACTGCCAGAAAGTCAAGGTTGGTAATTAAATGCCTTAGCCCAGAAGAGACACATATCACTTCTGGTCTCTCATGCCATGGTCTCGAGTTCATGATCTGGCCATATCTAAATTTAAGGGTGTGGAGAATTGTAATCTGAAAGTCAAAGGGAACTGAATATGGGTGAGTCATGCCATGTCTACCACACTGAGCATTTGCCATATTGAGTGAAGCCCTATTCAAGAGAAGAGAGTGAGCCAAAGGAGGCCCCTGCTCTCCAGGGTTTCCCAACCTAGTCGATGAGACAAACACACCAGCATAAGCAGTTACTACAACTGTGATAAGAGGTTGAGTCTACTGTCTCCTGAACTTCATGATGGACTCCAAGCTTTATGATAAAAATAAAACTACAGCACACAGCAAGGCTAACAGAGTAAGTGTGTCCTAATTCTTCACACATTCAATGGGCAGTGCAAATTCAGATAACTGTGGTCTGGAAAAGAGTTTCAGGCTGCCTCAGCTTTCCTGCCATATTCATCAGTGCCTCTAGCCTCTTTCTAGATTGAGGAACTTGGGTCTACAGGGGATGGGGCTGAGAAGGCACCAAAGAAAAGAAAGCAGCATAGCCTTCGGTGGGAAAAAGCAAGGATGGAAATTTTAAAAACAGAATAATTACTGGAAAGTTGTAGAAAGCTACAAAGGACAGACTGTTCAGCTTAAAACCATTTTATGCCACATCAGCAACAGACCAGTGGGTCCTCACTATGAACCTCCAAATATAACTTTGATGGAAGGAGGAGACTCTAGTCAAATTCATTTCCTAGGAAAGGAAGACCCTGGAATTTGAGTCAAAAGGCTCAAGAGCCTGGAGCAAGGCTGCCAATGAAAGGTAAAGAAAAGTAACAAATACAATAGCATATTTTCCCCTAGTCCATCCTTACCTTTAAGCTTTGTCCTGGCACAAGGCCACTGGTCAGCCCAGTCCAAAGAGAGCTTGGGGGCAGAAGTAGTGCAAGGCTTAGGGGAATGGTTTACCTGCCTAATGAAACAATCCATTTTGTCAGTTCCCAGGAATACTTGCCTTCTCCCCAGAGGCTCCCAGGAATTAATTAATACTAAATGCTTGTCAGGCCTTTTGCCGATATTAAGGATTTGTTTAATCTGAAAGACCAGAGTAAGCACAAATAGAAGAGTTTGGCTTTGTTTTAAAAATACTCTACCAGATGACAGGCAGAAATGACCTTGCCATGTGGGAAATACACAGAGGGGTGGCTGTCCTTTAAAATGCGTCATTTTCATGCCACCCCAAATGCAGATTGCATGCTTGCATGTACACTTTCAGATACTTAAAATAAACATATATGTTGCAATATTGTATGAACTCTTAGGGATACAGGTAGAGACAAGAGCCTTGGTGTTTTCTCCACGAAAACATCTTTGATATCTGCAATCAACCACAACAGGGGCTATTTCTTGGGATTAGAGTGGAACAAACAAAACACAGAACAAGTCAAGTGATCTTGGGCAGGCACAGAGGCATAGTGGATGGAAAGAACCCCAACAGCTTTGCTTGTGGAGTTTGGGGGGATCCAAGCAGTGGTGTCCAAAAGGCTTGAGGGGAAAATTATGTTTCCCTGGGGCAGGTAACCAGCTCAACTGCCCTGTTTATTGCTTTCCATGCTGAAGTCCTAAGTCCTTTCTGGGCTGCATTTTTTTCCCCCACAGGACAATTCCAGACCTAGAATCGCCTCTCCCTTCTCCTTTCCGTTTATGAATTTTATTTTTCCATAGCTCAAGACCCTTCTAAAACTTCACATTCTTTCTGAAGTGGGACAGTTTGTCTTTTTTTCCTTTTTATTACTGGAGCATCCTTTTTTTTCATTAATAATTTCTTTTGTTAGAGAAGTTGTAGATTTACAGGAATATCATGCATAAAATATATAAAATATAAATATACTGAAGTGTGACAATTTTTAATAAAAATAGTGGCAAATTCTTTGACACTCCCCCCAATGAGAGCATCCCGTCCTGTTAAATCTGGGTAGTGTTGTGACTGACTTCCAACCCTAGCTGAGAAAGGACAATGTGGCTTCTACTTTGCTGGGACACTCACCTTTAGAGCATGTGGTAGGTTGAATTATGTACTCCAGTTTAGACATGTTTTTAATCTTAATCTATGTCCCAGTGAGTGTTAACCCATTGCAAATAGGACCACTTAAAGGTGTTATTTTAGCTGAGGTGTGGCCCAACTGAATACGGTTGGGCCTTATTCCAATTACCAGAGTTCTTTATTAGCAGAAGAAGTTCAGACATACTAGGAGAGAAAGTCATGAGGAGGAGCTGGTAGCCAGAAGTCAGTAGAACCTGGAAGCAAAAGTAGAGGACATCACTATGTGATGAGAAAGCTAAACAACCCAAGGATTTCTAGCTAACCAGAATGCTTCCCATCCCAGGAGGAAGCAAACCTTCTAGCCAATTTCAACTTCTGGCCTCTGAAACTGTGAGCCAATAAATTCCTATCATTAAACCTACTTATTGTTTGGTATTTTTCATAGCAGCCTGGAAAACTAAGCAGAGACTGAAACCACCAGGTATGAAGTTTGAGTGCCTGAGACTATTATACAGTGAAGAAGCTAAGGTCTGCTGGAGAAGCCAAGTATGGGTTCTAGCCCTAGCTGAGACCCTAGCTAACAGCAGTGTCACCCACTGGACATGTAAGTGTAGATGGGTCCAGATGATTCCAACTATGCTGAGCTAATCCTCGCCAAGGCCACAGACATAGTAGAGCAGAGGTAATCTGTCCCCACTGTGTTCTGTCAAAATTCCTGGTACACAGAATGTGTAAATATAATGAAGTGTTTGTTTTAGGTCACTAAGATTGAGGTTGTTTGCTACATAGCAGCAATAACTGGAGCAAGATGGTAGAGAGTGGTAATTAGAAGTTGGGTTCCAGCTGCCTGACTCCACCACTCACTACTAACATGATCTTGCCCAAGCTATTTAGTCTCATTTTTTGCCTCAATTTTCCTATTTGTAAAATGTAGGTACTATTAGTACCTACCTCATTAGAATTTCTGTGAGCATCAAGCAAAGGGATCCATGTAAAGAAGTAGAACGGTACCAGGCTCCCAGTGATCTTCCATCAATGCCAGCTGTTTCAATTCTGAAGTCCTTCCTCACCACACCTGCTCATGGTGGCCTCTCTCCTTCTTTGATCCCTCCTCTGGTCCTGCTCATCTCCCCCCTCCCCCAACCCTCGCCCCCACCCCCGCCCAGGACAAGTCTTGGGTTATTTAATCATGTCTTCACCAGGCTGCTGGTGACTTAAAGACAGCGAGCAGAATACATCTGGTATCCCAAAAGCTCTGGGCACAGAAGTTTGCACAGATAGATACATGTTCTATGGGCATCTGTGGAATAAGAAAACAACAAAGCACAGATGAGGACCTGGATGGCTCTCATTGTCTCGTTGCTGCCCAATAGGACCACCCATTCATATGGTCCACCCAAGACTTTCCACCTTCCCCTTCTATTACTCTTTGGTGCTCCAGTCTCTATGGAAGATTTTGGTTCAGTGAGTTCCTTTCACCACAGTGTCAGAAGTACTTAAACCCCCATTGCATTTCCTGATGAAGTATTTTCTGAACCAAGAATCCATATGTACAGAAATTCCTGGTATTACTCAAAGCTGACATGGGTGTGGGAAAATGGTCATTAAACTTATACTGCTGGTGTGAGAGTACCTTGGTACAAGCACTATGGAAAATAAATTAGCAATATGCATTGAAAGGCTTAAAAAAGGTACACCCTTTTCTGAGGATTTGCTCTAAAGAAATAAGCCATATATGATCAAAAAGTTTCAGTTTTATGGAGGGGGGGCTCATCACAACATTATCTATAACAGTAAAGAAAAATTTGATACAACCAGATGCCCCAAAATAGGAGCTGGTTAAATATATCATGATACATCCAGATACAGTGGCATGTTATTCCCTCATTCAACAAGTATTTATCAAGTGCCTACTCAGTGCCAGGCCCTGCTCTAGAGTTGAGAAAATCAGTGAGCAACACAGACTGAAATCCCAGCCTTATGGAATCCACAGTCTGGTCGGGGAGAAAAGCAACAAGTTTTTTAAATAAAATACAATATTTTGTATGTTGGATGGTGTATTAATCAGGGTTCTCCAGAGAAACAGAACCAATAGGGAGATTAGATAGATAGATAGATGATAGCTAGAGAGAGAGAGAGAGAGAGAGAGAAAGAGAGAGATAATATATATGTAAATAGACATGTAAACATTAACAGATTTTATTCTAGGAATTGGCTCACTTGACTGTGGGGATTGGAAAGTCTGAATTCCATAGGGCAGGCTGCGAGTTGGGAATGCCAATAAAGGTGATGAATTCCTCAGGAGAAGCTGGCTGGTTGAAGTAGAGATGGAAATTCTTAATGACTGCTGAAATCTTCAGTCCTGGCTTTCGGATATCCAACTGATTGGATAAGGAAATACTTCCCCATCGCTAAAGACACTCTTCTTTGTGGATTGTAGTGCAGTCAGCTAACTAATGATTATATCTACCTATGAAATACCCTTACAGTAACAATCAGGCAAGTGCTTGCTTAATGAAACAACTGGACACCATAATTCAGTCAGGATAAGACAAGAAATGAACCATTATAGAGGGTGATATTGGGCAGTGGAGAAAAATAAAACAGGGAAGGAAGATAGAGAATATGTGAGGAGAAAGGAATAGAGAAGAGCTAGAAAATGTTAAATAGTGTGGTCAGAGAAGGTCTCATGGAGATAGTAACATTTGAACAAAAACTTGAAGAAAGCAAAGGAGCAAGCAGTGCAGATATCTAGGGGAAGAGTGCTCTAGGAAGGAGGTGTGGCAAGTGCAAAGGCTGGGGCACATTCAAGGAATAGCAGGGAAGCCACAGCAGCTGAAGGGGAATAAGCATGGGGTGAAGAAAAGTTGCTATCAGGGAGTCAGATCCCATGGGATCTTGTCCATGAGGCCAGAACTTCCGTATTTACTCTGAGTGAGAGGGAACCACTTTGGGCAGAGGACCGATATGATGTGACTTAGGTTTTGAAAAGAATGCTGTAGCTGTTGCTTTGAGGACAGACTTGGGAGAACAAGATGGCAAGGGAGGAGCCTTGTTAGCAAGCTGTTGCAATACTCCAAGTATGAGAGGCTGCTGCACTGGACCAGAAGTGGGTGAGTGGGAAAATTCTGGATCTGTTGTGAAGGTGGAACCAACCAGATTTCCCTCTATACTGGATAAAGAATCAACAGTTCTAAATTTTGTACAGGATAAAATACAATGACATGGAAAACTATTAGGAATATATTTCCAAGTGAGAAGGCAGGTTATAAAATAGTGTGTTCAATATGATTCTATTTTTTGGAAAGGAACATCCATATTTATGTACAGGAATACAAAAAATCTGAAGGATATCAACAGGACTGTGAAGAGTGGTTAGCTCTGCAGTAGGATATTCAGTAGTTTTGATTTTCTTCTTTTACCTATATTTGATTTATATGTTTTCCAACATGAATATGAATTGCTTTATCATTAAGAAAAGTAAAGTAATTTAAATTTGACCTCCTCCCCTCAAACTTCTAATCCTGGATCTGTCGATACTGGACCTTCTTCTAGGACAGGTCAAGAGATAAGTATTCATCATGGGTTTTTTCTGTTTTTCTGACTGTACTTATGGCTACTTAGGATGTTATAGCTCCAAAGATAGGCAGCAGTAAAAATTTAGACATCCTCATTTTAGGTCCAAGAAGCGATCCCAGGTGGAAGGAGGTTTATGCCTCATGAACTCAGGGTAAACAGATGTACGGGTAAGTTTTAGTGGAGCAACATTATGGTGATATTTGAATCAAATTATTGGACATAAATAAGGGGACCAGCATGGCCTTAGGGATGATTGGGAACACCAACTGAAAGCATGGCTCTACTTTGCAACTGAGGACCAGTCTTTTGCTGTGTTAGGAGAAGCAGGAGGCTTCTGCATTAAAAATGAAGAAATATATTGCATAGACTAGACTATCAGTACTACAGTGGGTAGAAGAAAGATGGAAGAGAATGTGCTAGCATATTTGAGAATGGTGGCTGGAGGTTATAGGAGCTGACTTCAACACTAAAGAAATAGAAAGACGAGGGTAGGCACAGAGAAGAGAGAACACTCTGGATTAAATAAAGGGGCTTGTACTTTCTCCAGCTATTAAATAGATTATGACAGTTCCTTTGGAGGGCCATCTTTGGAATGTTCAACTCTACTTTTCATATGAGGTCCCATTACTTCTGGCACATAGAATCTCTTCACCCAACTCTCTTTGTTCATGGAAATGTTCCCATCTATCTAAAATGAAAGCCTATTAGAGTTAGGATTATTTAACTAATGCTTCCCTTTTAAAGAACAGCTAAAAACAAAACCTTTAAATTATGTGCATGATATTTATGTGTTTAAGAAATGGATTTCTTTAGCACAATAATTTTAACATTGCCAGACTCACAGTTAATGGCTAAATAAATGACTCCCACTTTTGATTTTTGGTAAATATTTCTCTCTCCATTATCATTTATTCTCTTGTGGGAGCCATAGACTGCCTCATAAACTCAGCATGGAGAATTGTTTTAAGTTTATTTTATGTAATATTTAGTAGAAACTTCCTATAACGTTATTAGGGGGATAATGGATTTCTTTCCTTTTCTAGAAAGTCTGTACTCCTATGACGTTCATAAAATGAGCAATTTATACACTCTGGACCTGGGTCTATCCAGTTCTCAAATTGTGCACATTTAGAAAGAAGCATGCAGAAAATTCTCTGTCATGCTGTAACTGTCAAGCTTTATCACTGCCTGCACTGTAGAAGACAAACATCTGTCCGCATAAGACTGGAAGGTCTGGCCCTATCCCAAGTTGGTGCTGGCCCTCGTGTTTGGGAGGCAGCAGCGTAAACTGAGTCTAAAGGACCAGTGAACTAGCAGGTGGGACACAGGGTCACAGAGTGCATCCAGTCCAGATGTTTCTCCCTCAATGGCAAGTGATAATCCAATGCCAATAGGAGACCCAAGCTGCTGAGCACCAAGTTTTGCCAGGCAAAATCCTGGCTAAGTGTACCAAACTGCATGCTCCTTGAGGACAAACATTGAAACTCATGCAGTAAGAGTCACATATGCATTCTCTCCTCTGGTTCCTTTCCCTCTTTTTTTTTGGCTCCAATGCACCTATCATAATCTAATTTACTTAAGATTCACCATTTTATCTTGCTTTATGTCTATCTTCCTCCTCTAGCATGCTCGTTCCACCAGGCAAGGACTTTGGACTGTTTTGTACATTGTGGTGCCCCCAGTACTAGTATGGTGTCTGGCACTTAATTAATAAGTCTTGAATGAAGAATGAGGGAATTTTCTCCCAGTGCTTGGGATAGCACCTAGAGCACAGAAGGCAGCCAATAAGTAATTGCTGAATGAATGAAGGACTCCATGGGTTTACTCATTTTACTGCACTTAATCCTGCATGATAGGCATCATTATCCCCATTTCACAGACAAGGAAACTGAGGCTCAAAGGGGATCAGTAGCTTGCTCAGGGTCACGTGGTGATTAGAGGTAGAAAGAAGATGCAAACCCAGTTCTATTTAATGCCAAAGCTCTTGTAATTTTGCTAAGCTGACCAGGAATTTTTTCAATGTGGAATTTGGAAACAAATCCTTTGAGAATGCCTAGATTTATTGATACCTACATGTGCATTTAATTATAGCTTGTAAACATTTATGGCCTAGAGACAAAAATCTAAGATCTGGTCCAAGTTGTCTTTTACCTATTTATCCTGAGATTGCCTCTGCATTATTGAAATGTATTAAGAAAGATAGATGTAGATGGATGGATGGATGGATGGATAGATAGAATGATAAGGCAAAGGTGACAAAAGTTGGTGTATCTGGGTGGGGCAGTGCGGTAATTAGGTTCAGGTGTCAACTTTGCCAAGTGACGGCCTACTTCTGTTGCTGTGGACATGAGCCAATGGCATGTGAACCTCATCTGTTGCTGATTACATCTGCAGTCGGCTAGGAGGTGTGCCTGCTGCAATGAATGATGTTTGATTTAATTGGCTGGTGCTTAAATGAGAGCTCAAGGCAGCACAGCCCAAGCAGCTCAGCATACCTCATCTCAGCACTTGCAGCTCAGTCCAGGCCTTTGGAGATGCAGAAAGAAATCACCCCGGGAAAGTTGTCAGAACCCAGAGACCTAGACAGAAGGCCAGCAGAGATGGCCCTGTGCCTTCCAGCATAAGAAAGAACCTCCGTTGAAAGTTAGCTGCCTTTCCTCTGAAGAACTATATGTTAAATCAATAAATCCCCTTTTATTAAAGCCAATCCGTCTCTGGTGTATTGCATTCTGGCAGCTAGCAAACTAGAACAGGTAGTATGTTGGTGTTCTCTGGATGGGTTTTGATTGTTTTTGCAATTGTCCCATAAGTTTGAAATTATTTCAAAATAAAAAAGTTTATATAAAATTAATTAATGAAAATGTATTAAAAATATTTATCAAGTATCTACTGTGTGCCTAGCACTGTTCTATATTCTTAGGACACGTAAGTGCACACACACAAAATCCTGTCCTCCTAGAGCTTATAATAAACAATAAAAATAAGGAATAAATGCTACCTTCTATACTATGTTAACTGAAACTGATCAAACACTATGGGAAAAATCAAGAGCGCCAGATGACTGTATGGAGAAGGAGACTGAAATGTTGTTGGATATGCAGGAGTGAGCCATGTGTGCAACAGAGTTCCAGGCAGAGGGAACAGCTACAGCAAAGGCAGAAACATGCCTGATGGGTCTGAAGCCCCAGTGTGGCTATAAGGGAGTGATTGAGGGGAGAGCAGTAAGAGATGAGGTCAGGAAGTTCACGGGGCCAGATCATGCAGAGCCAAGTAAGGCATGTAAGAACTTTGGCTGTTGTCACACAACAAATGGGAAACCATTGGAGAAACAGAGGAGCAATACAATTGACTTTAGTCTCGAAAGATCATACTAGTGCTGCGTTGAAAAAAGATTGCAGGCAACAAAGGTGGTAGCAGGGAGACTAGGGAAGGGATCACACCGACAACGGAAGTTGTGGCTCAGACTAGAAGGGCCGCAATGGAGGTGGTGAAAAGTCATACAAATTCTACTTTTAACATAACAGCTATTTCTACCTTCAATACTGTTGCCACTACTGCCACTTCTCTTTTTCTTTCTGTTAACTTTTATTGAAAAGTACATAAATCCTAAGTATATGGTGTGAGGAATATTCATAAATAAGCACACTTATCCCTGAGATGAGAACCTTAAAAGCCTCATTTGTTCTCTTCCTGGTCACTGTCTCCTAACCCCTCCCCGCCCCTGCACCCCCAAATAACTGGCCTCTAATGCCATAGTGTAGTTTTTGACATTTAGATAAAATATACTCGTTTGTATTTATTTTTTTCAATGACCTGTAGTGTATAGCAATAGTTTGTTAGTTTCATCAGAATTTTAGCCATTTTACCCATCTCTCCTTTTCTTTATTATTAATCATATTGCCTCCAGACCAGTAACTGGAGTTAGTTCTCAGCATAGCTTGAGGGAGGAATATATAGTCCATACTCCAGGAGGAATACTTTACTCACTGAAAGAGTTGGAGAGCCTAATATGTACCAGCAGAAACCAGAGAAATACACATGGGAAGGGCAACTGGCACATAAAAGTGAATCAAAGTGTACTGACATTCTCTGATGGCTTCATGTCATTGAAAGGACAATTCTGCCAGTTCAAATATGCTGTTGAAGTCTGGACACAATGATGGCCTTTAGTAAATGAGGTGACAATGCCATGTCCATCTTGGTATCATATTAAGGAAGGGGTCAGAAGGGCTCAGAAGGTCCAGTGAGCATTTAAGAGGCAAGACCAGAGATCCCCCGACTATTCCCTGAGAGGCCCAGAAGATATGCCCTTTACCTAAGAATGCACTGGTGAGGGTAAAGGTGCATTGCTGCACCAGCATTGCTGAGAAATTCAATGGTGGTTGTTTCCCATGGTCTATGGTTCACAGTAGGAAATGCTGCCATGGAATTGAACTCCCTGGTATCAATGAAGATGGAAGTAGTTTGAAAATAGCAAAGTCCAGGAAGCAGCATTTAATAATCAGACGCAAGGCAGATATGATTACCATAATGGGTGGCAAAGGAGGGGCATCCAGAGATCTGTGGGCCAGTAATCTGTAAGAGAGAGTAATAGACCATATTGTTTCTAGAGTTGAC